>FXXK01001157.1:110658-158444 GCA_900184695.1 Betula pendula | reverse complement strand
TATAAAGGCACATGGGGTGCAACCCTAGTACACAGGAAGTATACAAGGAAAAGCCCCACTAAAGGCAAAAAGAAATACAAAACTTCGCAAAATGTAGAAAACTTTTTTTTTTTTGATAAGTAATAGTAACGTATCATATAAATAAAGCGCAGAGGGGCGCAACCCTAGTACACATGAAGTATACAAAGAGAATCTCCTAATTTAAAGAAAAAGAATGAAAGAATGTCAAAAAAATCTACAAAACTAGCAAAAAGAAGACTGATGGGCAATCATCCAACTGTATAAAGTGTGAAGCACAAATTTGTGCAGCTTCGCCTCCGATAGCTCAACATCTTCAAAGGTCCGAGCATTCCTCTCCCGCCACAAACACCACCAAAGGCACAAAGGAACCAATTTCCAAACTTTCCTCACAGGGCCATACCCAACCTGACGCCCCCAATTATTCAAAACGTCAATCACCCGTCTAGGCATGACCCAAACAACTCCAAACAACTTATAAATAGAAACCCAAAGGTCACGCGCAACTTCACAATGCAACAATAAATGGTCAATAGATTCCTCACTCTTCTTGCACAAACAACACCACTCTACCACCATAACATTTCGCTTACGCAAATTGTCCATCGTCAAAATTTTTCCAAGCGCTGCTGTCCACACAAAAAATGCCACCTGTGCAGGAGCTTTAACTCGCCAAATATTCTTCCATGGAAAAGGCAGACATTCCTGAGTAATAAGCCTTGTATAAAATGACTTAACCTCAAAAATACCTTTTTTGGAAAGGCTGCAAATCATCCTATCATCCGCTCCCTGCCTGAGAGTGAGAGAGTATAACTGCTCAAAAAAAGATAAGACCATCTCCATCTCCCAATCCTGAACTGACCTCGTAAAAATAACATCCCACTGCAGTCTCCCATCCTGATACTGCATGTGATCTGCAACCCATGCATTTGGTTGTTGAGCAATACTGAAAAGAGTAGGATAAGAAATCTTCAATAGCTTGTCCCCACACCACAAATCATGCCAAAAACTAACTTTAGACCCAAAGCCCACATCAAAACGGGATAAAGATAAAAACTCATCCCAGCCCCTCCTGATATGCTTCCAAACACCCACTTCATGCGACCCACCAACCTGCGCAAAACACCAACCACCCCGTGAACTATTATACTTAGCGTCAACCACCAATCTCCACAAAGCGTCTCTATCCATAGTATAACGCCACAACCACTTCCCCAAAAGAGCTTGATTGAATTGTAACAAATTTCTAACACCCAAACCACTTGATTTTAATGGACTGCAAATTGTCTCCCAATTCATTAAATGAAATTTGAACTCATCCCTAATACCACCCCATAGAAATTCCCTTTGAAGTCTTTCTAGCCTGTTAGCCACGCCAACTGGGATAGGGAAAAGAGACATATAATACGTAGGCAAATTGGAAAGAGTACTCTTTATCAATGTCAACCTACCATCCTTTGAGAGATAAATTTTCTTCCAACCAGCCAAACGCCCCATTGTTTCAATAACACTATTCCAGATAGACGTGGCTTTAAAGGAAGCACCCAACGGCAAACTCAAATATTTTATTGGCAGCGAAGAAATTCTACACCCAAGAAGACTGGCCAAAACTGGTATATTATCCACTTCACCTATAGGAACAATCTCTGATTTTCCTAAATTGATTTTTAACCCCAAAATTGACTCAAAGCATAAAAAGATACATCGCAGATATCGAAAATGCTCAGAATTGGCCTCACAAAAAATTAGCGTATCATCCGCAAACAATAAGTGGGACACTGCCAAAACTTCATGATTTCGAGCCCCCATCGAGAACCCTGTCAGCAAGCCCTGATCCATAGTTGCAGTCAACATCCGACTCAAAGCCTCCATAACTACCACAAACAGACAGAAGTGGAGATAACGGATCCCCCTGTCTCAAACCACGAGAGCTAGAAAAGAACCCGAGGGTGTGCCATTCACAAGAATGGAAAAACGCACCGAAGAAATACAGCACTTCATCCAATCTCCCTATCTATCCCCAAACCCACACCGTTTTAACAAATAGAACAAAAAATCCCGATTCATGTGATCATAAGCCTTCTCCAAATCCAATTTGCACAACACCCCAAGTTCTCCAGATCTAATCCGACTATCCAAACACTCATTTGCAATAAGCATTAAGTCCAGTATTTGTCGACCACCAATGAAAGCATTTTGTGAATTGGAGATAAGTTTTCCCAGCACCGACCTGAGTCTGTTACCTAAAACTTTAGAAATGATTTTATAGACCCCACCCACCAAACTGATTGGTCGGAAATCCTTCACATCCACAGCACCTATCTTTTTAGGAATAAGAGAAACAAATGTGGCGTTAATGCTCTTTTCAAACTGTTGGCGGCTATGAAACTCCCTAAACATTGCGAAGATATCATCTTTTTTGGGGAGGGTGGTGTTCTCTGGAGCCTGCGGGGTTCACCATTTGGGGTGGGTTGTTCGGAAGACATCAGAAAGGTGGGAAAAGGGTTTTTCAGCTTATCAAAGTTTCCAGGTGGGGGATGGTTCTCCGGAATCGGATCTGGCAAGGGCTGATAAATGGATGGTGTTGTGGGATGGGTTTTCCTACTATACAAATCTAGGTGAATGGGCTCGTCTTTGGGTTTTCATATGGCTGCTTGTTATATATTGAAAATAGCAACCATGAAAAGACGCATCCGCTATCTAGCGTTAATCGTTATATTGGAGAATTTTTTTTCAAATTTTTGGGATACATGGCGGTTCCTAACCTTATATATATATTAATAGGTAAAGTGTTTGAGAGCATTGTCCAGATGCGGGCGTGCATACTATTAAGATATTTTATGAGGTTAGGCTACATATAGAACTTGTTATTCCTTGTTTCCCTTGCTCATCCTTTTTCCAAGTGGTTTCGCAGGTGAGACATAATTGGTATTTGTAAAGGTAATAGAGAATTTTTATTATTTGAGGCTTTTTTTTGTCCTTATAGAAGGGGACAGTAGGTACAGTATGGTGTCCATTCCATTCCTAAAAAGATGGTTTGGTATTTATAGGTTACCCCCTTAGTCCTCTAATTAATAATAGTATTCCCATCTTTTGTGGCATAAATATTCCTCGTGATTTGTGGTTGTTTAAAAAGAAATATAAATCCTATCGAGACAGAAATGAAGTCGCCTAGGAACGATAAGACACGAGCCTCCCTCCTAAGAAATGGGCCAAAGTAGCCTTATTTTTTATATCAATACTTCCGGAAATCGATTCGCGCCTCTACTGGCCTTTCATAGTGTTCACATAAATAGACAAACTACGCTAAGGAGCCACCAGGGCGGGCCCAAGAGAGATATTTGGATAATCCTTCCCACCAGAGCCGATGTGTCAGTTTCATTTCCCGTAATCAAAATATTGAACTAGAGCTAACCGCTTGTAGTAGTGGTTTTGCCTAACCGACGCAATTAATAAACAAGGCACTGATGGGGAACATAAGTGGGGATTTCACCCTATCTTCTGATCCACATACAAATTAAATTTATTAGCAGAACCGAATAAGCCGTACCAAATCAGTTTAAAAGTCTGGAGTTTTATAATATAAATAAAACATATATATAAATTGAGATGCTTTTGTTATATTAATAGGTAGTAGAAAAGCCTAATCCTATTGCCCTAGAGATTTAAACCTGCTCTGAGCCTCCGTGAGTGCTATGTTCCCTTACGCGCAAGTTAGTCGGTACTAAGTGTTGACCGGCTTAGAAAAGGGATGTGCGATACCAGATACCTATATATCAGAGACGCATCTTCTGCGCTCATTAATGATAGAAGTACGATCGCGGTTAAAAACATCATGTGAACTGACAATGTAGCTGCGAGAGATGAGGATAAATGAGTAGTTTCCGTATACTTTGCATGTGAGTAATAATTTCTATTTACAGGTATTTTAATCATAATACTTATAACAAAAGACTCTAGTTCAAACTTTGAAGCATCTGTTCCTATAATGTGGTAACAGCGGCGTTCTAGTTATGCGTTAAAACCGTGGTAGATTCTCTCATCCTCGTAACAGCTCTAACTTTATATACGAGTTATGAAATGAAATATATCTTATGTTAGTTTAATAAATATGTTTTTGCGCGCCTACCTGAATAACTGTTGAAATATGAGCGGAGGTTGGTCCGGTTATTTATTTTTATTTATACTTGAGATATATATATCCTTCTGAGTTAAATTTGTAATAGGTGTAGCCGCCTATTAGAGCTGGTTTTACTTCTATAAATTATGCATAAATTGGCTCTGCGAACTTTCCGCTTATAAGTAAATAAAAAGAATATCAAAGTGGATTATTACTATTTTTATATAATTGTGTCTCTGACATATAACCCGTCGCCCTAATAATATCAAAATATACGTATTGGAAAAAAAGCCACTCTAGTTGTAATACGCTAATCACTCCCGTGGCTCTTGGGAGTCAAGATTTTGATGAACTTCACTCCTTTAGACGCCTTATCTTTTGATATGAAAGAGCCCCGCTCATAATTGGGCCTTATTTTTTGGGTTGACTTCAAATGCGCCTCCTCCTTTCAGACACTCCTTTTTGCTTCCTTTAATCCTCAGTTGGATGATAGAAGGTCTCATTGCACTCGTTAGCACTAATTATCAGGCCAGCGTCGCCAGCGCGCGAGCCAAATATGAGAATCGGAAGGAACCATAGAACACATTGAATGTAAGGTAGACGATCCGACTCGCTAGCGAACGAAACTTGCACCCCATAGACCAAGAGGGAGGGGAAATGGTCAGGATTACTTCAGAAGACTGTATAATGAGTTCGTGTTACGTGTTAGGAAACTATCGCTTGACGATAAATACAGAAATGCATTTATCGATCTTAGTTCTTGGCTGCAAACTTAAATGGAAATATTGGTAGACCATTAATCTCTCCGTACTTTGAACACTGAAAAAACGAGCAAAGAGAAAGGATGCGCATCCACTAATATGGTTAATTTGCAATCATCCTCATTTCCTCCATCTCGTGTGAGAAGTTTCATTTGTAAGTTAATTTCTTCAGTTAGGTGAGAAAACAACACAATACTTTAGTAACTTTTCCCTTTCCTCTCGTTGTCCCCCTCCCTCAGCCACAGAGCTCTTGACTTCTGTCTCCAACTCACCTCCTCACAAAAGTATTTTCCAATTCCTTGGACATATCAACTTTCTTCATCCTTTCCTCTACCACTAGATCCCGTTCCTCAGCAAGTAAATCCAGCTCTTGAATACCCCCCAAAAGCTCCTTTTTCTTCTTCCCCAAATCACCGAAGACCTCTTCATTCCATTTTTTCAGATCTACCTTCAAAGCCTTAAGCTTTCGGGCCAAAACATAACTAGGCAACCCTTGGAAAGTATATGACACCCACCAAGATCTGATGCGATCCACAAAACCTTCGGAATTCAGCCACATATTTTCAAATTTGAAATAGCTGCTCCCTTCTCTACATGCCCCACAATCCAATAACAAAGGAAAGGGATCAGACAACAATCTAGGCAAACGCTCTTGTGACACATCTGGAAAAAGATCCTCCCAATCCTAAGAGAAGAGAAATCTATCAATACGAGACCACGTTTGCTCATCTTGGTTATTAGACCACGTAAAATGACCCCCTACCAGTGGCAAATCCACCAACCCCTGCTCGAAAATGAACTCTGACAATTCTCCCATAGCTGGTGAATATCTAGAAACACCCGATTTTTCACTCGAAAAGCGGACCACATTAAAATCTCCTCCAAAACACCACGGCATCTCCCACACACTTATCAGCCCCACCAATTCATCCCAAAGCTCCCTTCTATCTCCATCATCATTCGGGGTGTACACCCCCCCAAAAGCCCACACATTACTGTCAACAACATTTTTGAAAGAGCATCCAACAATATAGCGCCCCACACACTTCTCAATCTTCTCAACCACCCGCCTATCCCACATTAACAATATTCCACCCAAAGCCCCACTAGAACCCAAATAGCACCAATCCACATGTTGCCCCCCCCCATAAACTACGGATCACCTCCTTAGAAATAACTTCTAGTTTTGTCTCTTGTAAGCATATCACCCGCCTTCCACTCTCTTAGAAGGCCTCTAATCCTCAATCTTTTATCTACCACATTAAGACCTCGAACATTCCACGTGATGATTTTTGGCTTCATAAATTACCTTGTAAGCCCCTCCCCTTTACTCCCCTTCTCGATGTTTGTCCACCCTTCTCATAATTCACTGAACAATTTAGCCTTTTTAACTCCCGCATGCCTTTAGTTCCTGACATTTCATGTAATGAAGGCCCTTTTCCAACTACAGTCCCATCTCGAGTAGCTTCAATCTCCACAAATAATGCTATCAATTTCTTCTCAAATCCATCGCACGACAAACCTACAATATGGTAAAAATCCTTCACCTTCTCAACCACCCAGTTTGGAGACACCTGCGAAGGATACTGCTGATCTTTATCCACAGATAAAGGAGCCAAAGACAAAGGTTCAACCCCCTCCAACTCTGCCGGAACATAAACTTGCATTTCTTGAGAAGGCTTCAACCCACTGTCCGGCAAGCTCTCCTCCTCCTCCAACTGTGTGATTCTCTGGTCCTTTGCTCTAGAAATCTCGTTAGGGTCACCTAGTGAACCAGTCAGACCCCCATCATCCTGACTTCCTTCCAAGGTGTTGGCCACAACTGGAAATGTTCCCTGCTGAATTGCAGCACTGCTCTGAGCCACATCCTCCTCCATCTGTATGATACTTTGTTCCTTTGCGCTAAAACTATCATGAAAGTCACCTAGAGTAGTAGACAGACTACCGTTATCCTGACTTTCTTCCAAGAGATTAGGCTCAACTGGATTTGTTCCCATCTGAACTACCGGGCTATTTTGCACCTCGCCCACCTGTCGAGAACTTGCATCCACTGTCAAAATGGTTTGCAATCCAATCAAAATAGGAGCGGCATCCAAATCAGCGGCAACTTCTGGCTCCGACATCATCAGTGACTCGAGCCCAGCATTGTCGGCTCGCTCTGTCCTCTCGCCCATCGTCGCAGTTGGTCCCTTGTGTTTGCCGCCTGAAAACGATCAGCTCTGGGCAGAATAGGTTGAAACCCAAGCACACTCGTGTTGCTAGCCAACATATCGGCATTCTCTGGCTTCGGTGGAGGCGAGACATTCAGCCTACCGGCGTCAGAGATAGTTCCATTCTCCTTCACCTTCCATTTCGCCTTCTCCAAATATACTTTTTTCCTCTGATACGCCGCCGCCGTCCTCCGATCCGCCACCTCCCTGTCCGCCATTGAGCTTGGCGCATCTACCTCGTGTTCGCCGGAGTTACGGTGACCGGTGGCTTATGTCCCAACCAATGGGCTTTTGCCCCGCCCGTGGATAACATTAGACGGAATATCCACGGCCCTATCTAAAGAACCCATGGGCCCAGCTAAGTTACCCAAGCCCACCTCTTTAGTTATGTGGGTTTCCGGTCGTTTAAGTAAAGGAAAGGATTTTTGCTTATCCGGTTCAGGCCCACTACACTCCATACACAAATCCACTCGACATAACCAACTCTCCACCTCCTTATTAATAGAACGCAACATCTCCTTCACCAGGCTCAGCGAGATCATCGTTTCCTGTTTCTGAGGAGAAATCCCGAGAACCCCTCCAGCTTGATTTCTACATAACGGATCCAAAATTTTCTCACCAAAATCAGCTATCTTGTGCAATGGAAGATTCTCTGTAATACCCAAGCTGTCCCCATGTGAAAGAGTGGCTTTCTTCTCGTGCCCCTTCCCTGTCAAGACCTCGGCGAAAGACTTCCCGTCCGCCACCAAGTTGGGCTGCTCTTTGCTGGTCCTTCCTCCCTCTGTCGGACCTTTGGAATTAGTAGTTGCAGTTTGTGCAAGAGCATCAAAATAGTCTTGCACCTTCCGCAGCTGTTTCGTACACTCTACCCAACCTCTGCCTTCATGCCCCTCCGGGAAAACAATGAAACCTCTCCTACCACCGCCTCCATATTTTGAGAGTTCCAAATAACGACCATACCTATTCAATTGTCTCTGCGCCACGAGAACAGCATTCCCAGAACGTGTCTGCCGATAGAAATCCTTGATATCAGCCCCCTTGATCAAATCCTCCATCATCTTTTTTAACCATAACACGCTTAGCTTCCCCATCATCACCGCTCTGATTGTTCCTCGCCGCCATTCTGCAAAGCGAATTCCAATGAAGCCCACTACTGTCTGTATCTCATACGCCTTTGATTCAACAAAGAAATGGCCTAAATATCCCATCGAGACCAACACTGAAATGAACCAATCCTAAATGATCAATCAACAATCAAACGAAGAAAGTTGATGATCATGTTGTTTTCCACTCTAGAAAACTAGGCAGAAGAGAAATATGAAACGCCCAAGTCCATACAAAGAGAGAGTTGAGCATAAAATTTAAGAGCTCGATCTTCGCCTTCGATGATCTTCAAAACATCTGGCATTTCGTTCTCTCCAAACGATTTACATGACGCACAGTGGGGCTATTCGCCACACACGCAGAACATAACGATTTCCCATTTGACCTCTCCAACAAGCTAACATATCTAGCACCGTCTCAGGCATTACCCAAGTAACGTCGAAAAGAGAAAAAATGGCACTCCATAAATCTCGTGCCACATAACAATGCAAAAGAAGATGATCTATAGATTCACCACTCCTCTTACACATGTAACATCACTCCACTACTAAGACTCCCCGTCTTACGCAGATTATCCTTTGTCAATATCTTACCAATAGCTGCCGTCCACACAAAGAAACTCACTCGCATAGGAACTTTAACTCTTCAGATACTCCTCCAAGGAAAGGAAGAGACCCCCGAAGTAGACAGCTCATGGAAAAACGAAAACGCACCTCAAACTTCTCCCTTTTAGAGGGAATCCACCGAATACAATCCTCCCCTCCTTGTCGCTGTCTAAAAGCACCACCGCTACCTCCCAATCTTGAACAACTCGTGAAAATGGCACATTCCAAAGCATAACCCCATTGGAAATCTGCATATTATCCAACAACCTCGCCTCCTTACACCAAGCAATGCAAAATAACTCCAGAAAGGCATTCTTCAGAGATTAAGTGCCACACCAAACATCGTGCTAGAAGCTAATAAGGGAACATCTCCAACATCAAAAGAAAGATAACTCGAAAACACAGCCCACCCCTGGCGAATATGTTTCCACACTCCAACACCGAAAGGTCCCTCCACTTCCTTAGTACACCAACCTCCATTCAAACAACCATATTTTGCTTCCACTACCAACCGCCAGAAACTTCCTTTTCCGTAGCAAACCTCCACAACCATTTACCCAACAGTGCTTGATTAAACTTTCACAGATTACGAATGCCCAAACCACCAAACTACAAAGGAGAACAAATTTGTGATCACTTAACCAAATGGAACTTGAACTCCTCAGTGAGACCACCCCACAAAAAGTCTTGTTGGAGTTTCTCTAACTTGTTTGCCACACCCACTGGAATAGGAAACAAGGAAAACAGATAAGTGGGTAAGTTTGACAAAGTGCTTTTTATCAGCGTCTGCCTCCCACCCTTTGACAAATAAAGCCTCTTCCAACCGGCCAGTCGCCTTCCCATATTCTCGAAGATACCTTTGTATATAGCAGTCGACTTATAAGGTGCCTCCAACGGAAGGCCCAAGTACTTCATCGGAAGCCGAGCCACCCTACACTTGAAGAGGCTAGCCAAATTGTCTATATCATTCACCTTACCAATAGATATAATTTCTGATTTGGACTAGTTAATTTTTAACCCCGAGACCGATTCAAAACATAGAAACAGGCATTGCAGATTACGAATGTGATCCTCATTGGCGCCACAAAAGATCAAAGTATCATCGGCAAATAATAAATGTGATACAACCATACCTGCGTTATTCCTTGAGCCCATAGAAAAACCATCGACGAGACCCCTGGATTTAGTGACAGCCATCATCCAGCTCAAGAGCCTCCATAACAATCACAAAAAGCAAATGGAATACTGGATCCCCTTGTCTTAGTCCCCGATCACTATTAAAGAATCCTGAAGGGGTTCCATTAAACAAAACAGAAAAACGCACTGTGGAGATACAAAATGCTATCCACGCTCTCCATTTCCCTCCGAAACCACATCTTTGCAGCACATATAAGAGAAACTCCCAATTAACATGATCATAAGCCTTTTCTAAATCAAGTTTACATATCAAACCTGGGACCCCAGATCAAGGCGGTTGTCAATGCATTCATTTGTGATCAAGCCCGAATCCAAAATTTGTCTCCCATGAATAAAAGCGTTTTGTGACTTAGAAATGATCTTGTCCAGCACATGTTTCAGTCTGTTTGCTAACACCTTAGATAAGATCTTATACACATCACCCACTAGATTGATATGACGAAAATCCTTGAGGTCCACCACTTCAACTTTCTTAGGAATGAGGGAAATGAAAGTTGCATTCAGACTTTTCTCAAAACTCCCTTTGCTATGAAATTCTTGAAAAACCGCTATAATATCCTCTTTAAGAACGACCCAACATGCTTTAATAAAAGCCAAAGAAAACCCATTGGGCCCCGGGGCCTTATCACCATTCATAGCTTGAATCACCTCAAACACTTCATTCTCTTCAAAATCTCTTTCCAACCAAGATCCTTCCTCAGCACCAATGGAATGAAAAGAAAGACCATTGGGCTTTGGCCTCCATCTACATTGCTCGGAATACAAGTGAGAATAAAACTGAACTATATGAGTCGTCATAGTTGTGATATCTGACGTCAAAGACCCATTAAGCGACAAAGACTCAATAGAATTATTCTGTCTATTCGAGTTCACCATTCTATGAAAGAATTTGCTATTCTTGTCCCCCTCTCTCAACCATAGAGCCCTAGACTTTTGTCTCCAACTCACCTCTACACACAGCAACAGCCTTTCCAACTCCTTAGTGAGATCAAGCTTTTTCGTTTTTTCCTCCTCAAACAAAGCTCTTCCCTCCCCAATATCATCAATCTCACGAATGCCTTCCAGCATAGACTTCTTTCGCTTCCCTACATGCCCAAAAAATTCTGCATTCCACTTCCTCAAATCAGCTTTCAAAGCTTTCAATTTGCACGCTAAAACAAAACTAGGGCAGCCTTGAAATTGGTAAGACAGCCACCAAGATTTCACCAAATCCACAAAACCCCCATACTTCAGCCACATATTTTCGAACTTGAAATAGCCACCATCTTTCTTCATCACCCCACAATCAAGCAAAATGGGAAAGTGATCCGACAAGAGTCTAGGGAGTTTCCTCTAAACTACAGTAGGAAACTGCTCTTCCCACTCAAGAGAAAGTAAAAATCTGTCAATATGTGACCAACGCGGCACCTCCTGGTTGTTAGACCATGTGAACTTACCACCCAACAAAGGTATATCCATAAGCCCTTGTTCAAAGATGAAATCCGAAAACTCTCTCATAGAACAAGAGTAACGATTGTCTCCTTATCGCTCGCTAGGATAGCAATTAGCGTTAAAATCACCTCCAATAGGCTTTTCCCACCCGCACATAATACCAACCAGCTCATCCCACATAAGTTGTCATTCGTGATCTTCATTGGGACCATACACACCAGCAAAAGCCCATTCAAAATTATCACTAACACAATGAAAAGAGCAAGCAACTATGAAATTCCCCACACATACCTCTATTTTTTCCACAACTCTTCTATCCCACATCAGCAAAATACCTCCGAATGTTCCTCTTGACCCTAAGAAACACCAATCCACATGAGTACACCCCCACAAACTCCGAACCACCTCTTTGGTAACAACTTGAAGTTTAGTTTCTTGTAAGAAAATAATGTCCGCCTTCCATTCCCCTATGAGACCTTTGATCTTCATCTGCTTCTCTTCCACATTCAGCCCCCTCACATTCCAGCTTAGGATCTTAGGCTTCATTAACCATACGAACGCCTTGCACCTTTACTTTGTCTTTGGAAGCTGGTCCTCTCTTCGAATCATAGTTGATAGAGCATTCCAAACGCTGAAATTCGCGTTTGCCTTTCGTTTTTGACTTTGGCAACACCTTGTTAGTATTGAACATAGTGCTTGCTTTTTGATTTTCTTCAATAGCAGAAAAGAGCTCTATCATCTGCTCCTCATACCCCTCATAAGACAAGCCCACCATAGCACAAAATTTCTTCACCCTCTCGAGCACCCACTCACACGAAATTTGCTCAGGTGGAGCCCGTCCCTCTAGCACATCCTCCAAAATAACTTCTAGAGGTTCTATCTCGAACATTTCATCTGTACTATAAGGCACCATTTGCAAAACATCAGCGTGACTGTCCCCAACTGAAGACGAATAGAGCCCACACGCAACATCTCCAAGAGACTGTCTGGGACTCCACACTGCCTTTCCTAGTACCAAGATTCAAAATAGCCTCAGAGCTTGGAATATATCCTAGCAAAACACGATCAGTAGCGCCATCCACCACCTCCTGACGCAGCAAGAGAGGAACACCCTCCATTGTAGTCCATTGTTGCCGATGAGATGCCTTCACTACCCCAAGGACATCCACCCCCAGACCCTCAACCCCATTCCACTGGAAAGATCCCCCTACCTCAACTAGACCCTTCGCCTGTTGTGAGTGTGAATAGAGCGCCAACGTCAACGTAGAGGAAGTCCCAGTTGGCGCGCCACCCTCAGTTCAGCCCCGAAACTACTCATCGGCCTCCCCTGTGGACAACCCTGGCTCACCTAACTCTCCTTGCGGCTTCGAACTACTTGAAGCCAAATCAGACCACAGAAAACCTTCGCCGGAAGAAATATCCTCTTCGCCACTCGCCAGCGAGCCATCATCTACTTCGGAGACCACTGGGTTCACGATCGGCAAAGTTTGATGCGACCCCGTGGTGGTGACGACCGCCTGCTTCACTGGCCAGTGGGTCACCAGTCTGGGTAGTGTTTTGCGATGATACACCTCACCGAAACGTTGCGTGCGATGCTGCCACCCGTGTTTCCATTGGGGGTATAGTAATCCAACTTAAGCCCAAGTCCCTCGGCCTAACGAATTTACTACTCTCGCCAATGCACAAATGCTTCTGTGACTGACTTGAGACTGGGCCTACCTGACAACCACCCACACTAAAAGGTTGGCCCAACTCAAGTTGCTTCAAGCACCGATCAATATCAATTTTAAAGGAAATCAAAATTTCCTTTAACGCCTTTACGTTTCCTTCCATAATGGTCTTCACCATAAGCATTCCAGCCTGACCAACGATATCCGCGGTAGTAGAGATCACGGGAGCAGAAATCACGGGAGCCATGTTACTGGGTTTGACGACTATCTTGCCAAGATTCTGATCAGCCTTTCCCAATCCACCCTCGCTTCTTTTCTCTAATTCCTTAGTCTGTCCTTCCCCTACCACCACTTCCGCAAACGTCCGTCCCCCCTTCTCCACCACCTGTGGCTGAACCGTAGAGGTATAACATTCTTGCCAGCAAATCCTTTCTGTTCAACGTGCTTCACCAACTTCCTCAACCGGTGCCATCCACTGCCATCGAGGCCCTTCGGAATGATAACCTAGCTGTCCTGTCCCCCGCCGTCGTACTCTATGATTTCCACCAACCTTCCGAAGTCATTTTGCTGCTTTTGTAAGACAAGTAGAGTGTCTCCAGTTTTGCGAGACCAACATAATTCTGCCACAAGATCACCGGACATCAGATCCTCCACCATTTTCAGCATCCAGACCACGGTCTAAAAACTCATGACAACCGACCGGACAATCCCTCTGCTCCACTCGGATATTTGAAAACCACCATTCCCCACGCCCGATCGGATCTCAAAAGATTTTGCTTCAACGTAACAATATCCTAAGTAACCCATCAAAAATAATGCAAGAATGTCTACCAAAAGATCAAGAAGGAATCTAGATCCTTTCCTCAAAACTCAATGATAGTATGACTTCTAATATCAAAGAACAAGAAACATGAGCTACCAGCTCCCTAGTCTAGTTATGTTTGCTGAAGGGAAAATATTCTTCAAAGCTACTGGAACGTTCCCAGAGAATAACAGTAAGAAAAAGCCTATGTTTTGATGACATCCTTTTGCTTAATTCCAACATCACTTCTTGATTCATATGACTCAACCGTATATGTCAGAGCCTAGTATTTTCTGCTAGGCTAGTATGTAGAAGACATGACAAAAGATGCAGTACTTGTCACTGTACTTTGTAGCAAATAAAGGTTCTCTACTTTTTATTACTTTATCACAACCATCACAACATTTTTAACCTTTAAGACTCCACCATCAACAGAATACCTGTACCTCTTGTGGTCAAAGAATTTCCAAAGAAATATGGTTAAGCCTGGAACATGTTGAACATTAGTCAAGATCCTAACACTACTAACATGTATCTTGATTTGCACCTTCAACAAGTACCTGTACCTCTTGTAGTCAAAGACTATTCAAAGAAATCTCATTAAGCCCGGAACATCTTTAACAGTAGTCAAGGTCCTAACACTACCACCATGCATGTTGATTCACACTGAACTAATTCTAGAAGTCTTGTAGGCATTGCTATTCCTATTAAGACACGGCCACCACTTACCAAGTATCTGATGAACCAATTTCTATTTTGAGACATTGTGATACAAACATCCTGAATCCAGGACTCATTCATTGTCAGTTTGAAAAGTTTCAATGGTCATTAACAAAACATTTCAATATCATCCTAATGGTCCACTATGACATCTCCAAGTGTACTAGTACGACTCAACACACTTTCTTCATTGCAGTAAACCAAGTACTCATTCCTGAGATGCTTATTTGGCTAAAGAAGCTTTCCTAACAAAAGAAACAGCTGAAATTCAAACCAAAATCCCAAAAAACTGATCACCAGCACATTAAAACACACCCACAGCACCAAATCACATGAGACTAAAAAACCAAAAACTGACTAAACCCAAATCCAGTCAGCTGACACTGCCAAACACAAATCCAATCAGCCGACCGCCCAATAATGGCTGATTATTATGCAAAACAAAAAGCCCATCTACAAAACTCACATGGCCTCCTCTTTTGTTGTAATCGGGCCAAAAAAACAATCAAAACAAGCACAAATCGCAGAAAAAAGCCCATTTCTATAGCAAATTCTTCAAAAAAAATGTAAATGTCTCATCGATGGGGTTCCAACATTTATTATTTGCAGATGATACTTTGATCTTTTGTGGCGCTAATGGTGAACATATTCGTAATCTGCGATGCCTTTTTCTATGCTTTGAATGGGTCTCTGGATTAAAAATTAATTTGTCAAAGTCAGAGATTATTCCAATTGGTGAGGTGGATGATATAGACAGCTTGGCTAGCCTCTTTGGGTGTACGGCGACTCGGCTATCAATGAAGTATTTGAACCTTCCGTTGAGGGAGCCTTATAAGTCTACTCCTATATGGAATGGTATTGTCGAAAAAATGGAAAGGAGGTTGGTAGGTTGGAAGAGGCTTTATTTGTCGAAGGGAGGGAGGTTGACATTGATTAAAAGCACATTGTCTAATTTACCCACATATATTTTATCATTGTTTACTATTCCTTTGGGTGTGGCGAACAAGATAGAGAAAACCCTGCCTAGAATATTATTATATCATGCCTAGGATATTATGATATTATTCAAGTATTATGGCATAATCTAACAGTAACATTGTCTTGTTGNTGAAAGTTTTGAGGAGATAAATACCTTGGAGAGTCATTTAATGAGCCCATAATATAGTATATTGAGACATTACATAATCCAAAAGCTTAAGCCTATGAGTTTGGGCTTAACTATATTTTATAAACTACTCACTCTTCTTACATCTTAGTAATGTGGGATACAAACCTGATAAGCGTACTCACAATAATCTCCCACTCACTTGTGAGTCTCTTCTATATTGACCCAAACTTTCTCTCGTGTGAGTACTTACAAACCAAGAGTGTCACGTATACTCCAAGAGTTGGGGTTACACTCTTTTTTACCGGAGTCAAATTAAACGCGTCAAACTAATACACTCATATGAGCAGCAGGGGAAGCTAAACAGGGCTCTGATACCAATTGTTAGGGAAAGAATTACTTAGGGAAGTCTTTTAGTGAGTCCATAATATAACGTGTTAAGACACCACTTAACCCAAAAGCTTAAACCTATGGGTTTGGGCCCAACTATGTTATATAGACCTTTCACTTTTCTGACATCTTAGCAATGTGAGACACAAGCCTCACAAGTGCATTCACAATAGAAAACATAGCACCTATCTTGTAATAACAAAGATTGAAATCATGTTTTCATCGAATTTCTCTTCCTCAAAACTTTGTAGACGGAATAGTAGGTGCCACACAAAATCTTAATTGAAGCAAACCTAAGCTCAAAATAAATCAATTGCAAACAGGAGACACAATATCTACGTAGCTTGGCAGAAAGGCTTATGTCCCCAGGTAGAGATAATAAGGAAGAAAATTCTATTAACAAAAGATGAGTGCAATGATGGTAAGAAGCTTGCAAACCCTTGTTTTCAATATAATCAAAGTTGCACTCTATATGTTGTCTCTCTCACAAACTACACAAAGTATTTATATCTACTTAACCCTGGTGTAATTGGGCTTGGATAAGATAATATCGGGCCAAATTCAAACCACCTGTCTAACATTATCTTTATGTCATGTCTATGGTCAAAGTCTTCAATACATGCCTTATCACGTTGTCAATGTTTCGATTGTTGTTGATTTCATTATTGCACCCTATGCACATCAAATAATAGGCATTAGCAATAACCAATTTTATTTTTAACTTTTCCAGCATCTTTCCTTTGTTTTGGAAAAAGTGATTTGGTTAGAGTTATAGTACCATTTAGAGAATGGGCTTGGCTCTAGGCTTAGGATCAGCTAATAAGGAGTTCAATTTAACTCAGGCGACTGATGTTGGTTGATGCTGGGTAGTCTGATAATCACATTCCCCCTATTTTTTATTGTGAGTTTAATTGATGTTGTGAATATCTGTTCCATGTTACTCACCATTACGCACCAAAAAAAAAAAAAAAAGAAAAGAAAAGAACAGAAATAAAAAAGATATTTGTAACATAGAGAAGTGCACAGGAGTTCATTCTCTTTTGGATGAACTCTTGGTCTTCAGTTCTATATTCTTGATCATTGTGCATGGCTACTTTTGAGTTTCAGCAGGTTTTCTGCTTCTTGGGACAGAATAGGAGCAAGCTAATATTGTTTTTTATCTGTTTGTTAGATCGATCATTGAAAAGCTGGGCCATGAAAGAATTTCAAAAGTAAAGATCGTTGGGAATGAGGAAGTGAAACAGAGTTCTTATGGCCAACTTGTCACTCATAAAGGATTATCTTTGGGCTTGGATGAGCAACTTGCCAAGGAAGCAATAAAGGCAGGTAAATTCTTAATCCTGAAATGGTTGGCATGCGTTTGTTCAATGATATACTTCAAGTGCAGAAGGTGGGGGTAGTAAAGGGCATTTTTCTTGATGTTTGGGCCAGCTTCGGTTGAGAAACAAAAAATAGCAGAGGAGGTTGCTTCCATGCTGAAGCTGAGTGTTGAGATTGATACTAGCTCATCTGAAAGGTTAGTTAATTTCTGTTATTTCTTTATTCATTTATTTATTTTTGTTTCTTAATGTTTGCCCCTGGCTGTTCTTGTCTGCTAGTTTTTCTTGTTGCATAATGTATAGAGTTAGGAAAGAAAGAACACCAAAAGAAAATTAGGTCTCATAACTTTTATCTTTGATTTTGGTTACATGAAGACTTTGAAGTTGTATTTCAATATTCTCTGAGGTGTTGGATTTTGCATTCTGCTTACCACTACATAATTGTTATGTTGGGACAAGGTTTTCACAAAACCAAAAACTTTTTTGTGGGATTTCCCGTGAATCTTAACTCTTCTTTATGATAAATCAAAGAATACCTAAAGTATCATAAAAGACTAACCTTTTTTTATGAAACTTGAAACAAGAATGAAAATTTTGATGAAGATTGTTCTTTTTTTTGATAAGTAATGTATATTGAAACAAAGCGCAGAGGGGCTCAACCCTAGTACACAGGAAGTATACAAGAGAACCCCTATCTCAACGAGAAAGAAGAACATAAATCTAAAAACTCAGAAAAAGTAGAAGCATGCGTAGTATTCCAAGCCACTCTCCAATTATACAAGGTTTGCAATAACAGCCTCTTCAACTCTAACAAGCCAATCTCTCGATCATCGAAACTCCTTGCGTTCCTCTCGCGCCAAAGACACCACATCAAATACAAAGGATCCAACCTTCATAAATGCAATACCTCACAATTATCCAATTGTCCCCTCCAACAACCCAACAACTCACTCACCCTGCGAGGCATCACCCAAGCAATACTAATTAGCTGAAAAAACACATTCCACATCTCTGAAGCAACCTTACAATGAATGAACAAGTGATCGATAGACTCCTCACTTTTCTTGCACAAACAACACCACTCCATCACAATGATATTCCTCTTCCGTAAATTATCCAAGGTTAAAATCTTCCCTAAAATCGCCATCCACACGAAAAAAGCCACTCTCGGGGGAGCCTTAACTTTTCAAATACCCTTCAAGGAAACACGGTTTGTATAATAGAAATAGGATTAGAGAGGACCTGATAGTATGATTTCACTTCAAAGGATTTCCTTTTTGAAGGAATCCAACAAATTTATCGTCTCCTCCATGTCTTACTCTTTGCAAATACAACAACTCAAAGAAACGAGACACCAGTTCCACCTCCCCATCCTATACTGGTCGAGTAAAAAGGACATGCCAATAAATGGAACCATTATGGACCTGCATAGTCTCTGCTACCCACACATCTTTCGCGCAAGCAATGGTGAACAACTCAGGAAAAATGTTCTTCAACGGCAATTCCCCACACCAAACATCATGCCAAAACAATACTTTGGAACCATCTTCTACCTCATAGTGCACATGATTCACAAAACCAGCCCACCCCCTCCTTATACATTTCCAAACTCCCACCCCATATGATCCCCCTACCTCCTTAGAGCACCAACCTCCACTCAAACGATCATATTTAACATCCACCACCTTCCTCCACAAAGCACCCCTTTCTATAGCAAACCTCCATAGCCACTTACCAAACAAAGCTCAATTAAAGAGAACCATCTTTCTCACCCCTAATCTCCCTGTTATCTTTGAAGTACAAATCTGCGACCAATTCATCACCCAACCTGCCTCACAAAAAGTCCCCCTAAAGTTTTTCCAGACGATGAGCCACTCCCACTGGAATAGTTGAAAAAGGGACAAGTAATATGTTGGAAAATTAGAGGGTACTTTTAATCAAAGTTAACTTTCTCCCTTGGAAAGATACAATCTCTTACACCCTGCCAATCTAGACTCTATCTTTTCAATGACACCACTCCAAATTGTGGATGCCTTGTAGTAAGTACCCAAAGGAAGACCCAAATACTTTATCGGCAACGAAGCCACCCCACACCCAAGAATGCTAGCCAACTCCATCACATCCCCCACATCACCTATGAGAACAATCTCAGATTTAGACAAATTTATCTTCAATCCCGAAACCATTTCAAAACATAGAAACAAGCACCTCAAATCTCGGAAGTGTTCTACATTAGGCTCACAAAAAATCAAAGTATTATCTACAAATAACAAATGGGATACTATCATGGCCTCATTATTTCTCGAACCCACCGAAAACCCGAATAGCAACCCTCCCTCCACTGACGAAGACAACATCCTACTCAAAGCCTCCATAACAACCATAAACAATATCAGAGACAAAGGATCCCCTTGTCGAAGACCACCGGAGCTACCGAAAAACCCCGAAGGCGATCCATTAATGAAAATGGAAAACGCATCTTAGAAATGCAATACTGAATCCAACCACACCATCTCGCCCCAAAACCGCATCTTTGCAGCAAATATAATACAAAAGCCCAATTCACGTGATCATAGGCCTTCTCCAAATCCAACTTGCACAATATTCCCGATTACCCAGAGCGAATCCTACTATCCAAACATTTATTGGCCACCAAAACAGAATCCAGGATTTGTCTACTCTTGATAAAATCATTTTAAGAAGTTGACACAATCTTCTCCAAAACTGACTTTAGTCTATTAGCCAGAACTTTTGAGATAATTTTGTACACCCCACTAACTAAACTGATAGGACGAAAGTCCTTAATCTTCACCGCCCCAGCTTTCTTAGGAATCAGAGATACAAATGTAGCATTAAATCTCTTCTCAAATTTTCCCTGTCTATGGAGCTCCTAAAACACCGCCATAATGTCAACCTTAAATACTGCCCAACATTTCTGGAAAAATGTCATAGAAAAGCCATTAGGGCTCGGTGCCCTGTCCCCCTTGAAATTCCTCACCACCTCCCACACTTCACCTTCCTTAAAATCTCTTTCCATCCAGGATTGCTCCCCATCATCAATGGAAGTAAACGAGAGATCGTCCACCTTTGGTTGCCACCTATATTGTTTAGAATACAATTTTTTATAAAACTCCACAATGTGATCCTTTATTCTTCCGACTCAACAATCGTGTTCCCATCCACCACTAAGGACTCAATAGAATTATTTCTTCTATTTGAGTTTGCTATGTAATGAAAAAACTTTGTATTATTGTCCCCCTCTTTCAACCACAAGGCCCTAGATTTTTGTCTCTAGCCCACTTCTTCAAGATAAGTACTCCGCTCCAATTACTTAGAATACTTTGACGCTCTTAAGCTTTTCAACCTCATTTAAAGATCTCCCCTCAACCAGCAAATCCAGCTCACTAAGACCCTCCACCATCTTCTCCTTTCGCTTCCCTACATCCCCAAAAACCTCCTCATTCCAACTTTTTCAAATCCGCTTTCAAAGCTCTCAATTTCTGTGCCAACACATAACTACCAACTCCCTCAAAATGGTAAGAAGTCCACCACAGCTTGACCTGATCGACAAAATTTTTCTGAATGTAGCCACATATTTTCAAACTTGAAAGACCTCCTCCCCCTACTCCCTACTCCACAGTCCAACATCAACGGAAAATGATCAGACAGTAACCTCGGCAACCGTTTCCGTGATACATCCGGAAAGTGTTCCTCCCACTCCGTAAAAAGCAAAAAACGATCAAGTTTCGACCAAGCCTCCACTTTGCAACTATTAGACCATGTGAACCAGCCCCCTACCAATGGAATGTCCATTAGCCCCTGCTCAAATATGAAATCAGAAAAATCCACCATGGCTTGTGTTTGCCTTGAGTTGCTTACTCTTTCACAAGAAAGCCACACTACATTAAAGTCTCCCCCCATACACCACGGCAACTCCCACATAGTCATTAAACCAGCCAACTCATCCCAAAGACCTCTTCTTTCCACATCGTCATTTGGCCCATAAATCCCCGCAAACGCCCACTCAAAGTTCTTCGTCACACATCTGAATGCACAAGAGACCACAAATCTCCCCACACATTCTCCAGCTTTCTCAACCACTCTCCTATCCCACATTAATAGAATACCTCCGAATGCCCCCCTTGAGCCCAAGTACAACCAATCAACATGTAGACACCCCCACACACTACAAATCACCTCCCTACTAATAACCTCCATTTTTGTCTCTTGCAAACAAACGATATCCAATTTCCACTCTTTTAACAAACTTCTCATCTACCATCTTTTCTCAATCTCATTCATACCTCTTACATTCCAAGACATGATCTTTGGCTTCATAAACAATCTCGATGGCCCCTCCCCTTCCTTGTTATTCTAAGAGATTGACCTCCTTTCACATCATAATTCACGGAGCTTACCGAATGCTTTAATTCTCGAGTTTCTCTATTCCCCGTTCTACCACTCAAGTCAGTTACCATGCCTGCCCCACATTGAGCTCGAGTAGCCTCAATATCAATGAATAAATGTTCACTGGTTAACTATATTTCTTAATAAGACTATGGATGCGATCTTGAGAATAAATGTTCCCACGGTACTCAATGCAATCACCCAAAATATCGAGGTATTAACCAAATGCAATCTCACTTGTTGGTAAATTAAAGTGACCATATCATATTTGAGTCCACTATTCTCTCGTGATTAAGAACCTTTACAATTAGTAGTTATGATAAAAGCGTTCAAGTGACATTAATTTATGGAACACTTCTTCATGGTGGTCCAAGTCAATGCATTCATTCCAAATACATCAACATTTTAGCTAGAAGTCTCCACTTCCATTATCAAGACAAATCATCATAGTTTTTTTTTTTTTTGATAAGTAAGAAGCATATATATAAATAAAAAGCGTAAGACGCCCCTACGTACACAGAGAGTATACACAAGGACCACAAAAAAGGAAAAAGAAAAAACCAACAAAAGAAGAACCCAAAACACTCACAAACGAAACCCAACCATTACAAAGCAACCCTAAATCCGCAAACACGCCCTGTTTTTACCCTGACTAGACCCAATGCCTCCAACATCAAAATTGAGAGAGCATTCCAAATTTTTCAGTTCCTTCCATCCCTTCGGTTTCGAAACAGAACCTCCGTCCACCCGATGCTGACCCTCTTCAATGACACTCTTCAGATCCAAAAATATTTTCTTATTGCCCCCAAAAGAAATCCCAAGAGCTTGAGCAATCCCCAACGAACTAACCACCACCTCAGAGTAGCTGTCAAGCAATCGCTCCTCTCCGAAGAATCCGCAACGTCCAAGATGGTCGCCGGGAAAGGAGACCGACGAAAAGGATCCTCCACCTTGGACCCCGCCAAGCCAACGGGCTCAAACACTGCAAACAACCCGGATAACCCACCAGAGACCGAACACTAACTACCTACCAATGGGACAGCGTTAGGCGTGACGTTGATCAACTTACCCGCAAGCTGACCCAAATCCAACTTTGAAGCCCTCTGGACCTTGTGCTTACGATTGTAGAAGTACAAGGGCTTAGACGACTTCTAGGCAATTACTATCGCCGACAGGTTGCACGGCCTCACAGAAAAACCATCGTCAGCTAGAGAAACAGACCCCTCGTACCTGAAAAGATTGTTCTTCACTGTCGGCTCTGCCGCCTTCGGAGATACCAGAGGATTCAGACAACCCCCCAAAACCGGGTCTGCCTGGAGAGTAGCTGATCCCGCGACACTAGCAGCAATCAAGCCCACGGCTTGAGAAGAAGACTGGGCAGCACCGGCATCTACGCCCACCGAGAAACCATGAGGCTGGTGAGAAAAATCAATCTGGCCAGCAACCGGCATCCATCGGCGTGTTCTGGTCAAACGGCAGGAAGAAGGGCAGGTCACCGGCATCAGGAGACCCAATCACCTGTGCAGACGGAGCTTCAGCTACACCCACCGGCTGGGATAAAGAACCGCCGCCATCATCTGAGCACACCGGAAGAAACCCAGTCGTCACCGGAGATGTCCGAACTGGCCGATCATCAGGAGACCCGATCACCTGTGTAGACGGAGCTTTAGGTACACCCACTGGCTGGGATAAAGAACCGCCGTCATCATCTGAGCACACCGGAGAAAACCTAGTCGTCATCGGAACCAAAACCACCTCCTGCAACGCGGCCGCAAAGCACGGTTTGGATGGGGAAGCAACCACACGACCCGAACCCGGCTTTGATCCGCAACCCAGAATGACTATAGGCTTAGGTAGGGGCTTGGGTTTAGGTTTACAAACCCATTTCTTCCTTCTTAGGTCCCGGACTGCCTTCATTGCCCTCTTGAGTATAAGAAACTTGCGGGTCTTAAAGGCTTAGGCTCGAAGAAAGCCTTATAACTGAAGGACCCGAAATGGGCTTCAAGCCCAAGCCTAAAGCCTGCCACCCTTTCTTCACACGCCCAAAGGCCCGATCAATTTCAAATTGAATTGATCCAAACACGCCAGATGCTTCTGACGAAACCCATGCCCTAGCCAAACGTCATCTTCTGTAGCCCTAGCCATTGAGCACTGTGATCCACGAAAATTACGACCTCGAACTCTGGGACTGACTTCTTCACGGAGGTTCTTACCCAACGGATCAGGGAAAACCATCTCCAGGTCATAACAATTCACGGCCGATCTTAACACACAAGAATCTCCTCTATCACCCCCAACGGAAAGAGATCAAGTTCTCTTGCTGAAAAAACTGAATCCATCATCCCAAACGCCTCAGGGCGCTTCTTGTCCGTAGAAGGGACTGCCGTGCGAACCACCTATGACGGAACAGCGCCAGCTTCCAAGCCCCACCTCTTTCCCTTCGTTAAAGGAGCAACCAACGGCCGCTCCATCCTCCCAGCAATGAAACCCAACAAATCTTCAAAGAAGACCTTCACCTTACTCAGCTCATCGGCAAAGCACCTCCATCCAAACCCTTTACGACCCTCAGGGATCACAATACGACTTCTCCGGCCACCCTCGAAGTACACCACTACCTCCAAAAAAATGGCCAAATCTATTAGAATCTCTTTGAGCGATGAAATTTTTCGGTCCTTCCCTGAAACTCTTCACGAATTCTTTCGAACCAGGCTTAGCCACCAGATTCTCCACTGTAGAAGCCAACCACCTAACGCCCAGCGAACCCAAACATAGGACATTAGATAAACCTTTCCTCTTTTCCTCCAGCCGAAGAACATAGGCCCCTTCCCCCACCGAAAGCTCAAAATTTTTGGCCTCCACATAAAAGTGTCTCAAAAACGCCATCACCAAACTATCACCGAGCTCACTCAAAAGAATGTGCTCACTCAAACACCCGAAGACCCCCTCAGACTGCACCGCAGAACACATGCCAACACTCCATGGCTAAAAGCGCTGCTCCTCATCGGTTCGAGAGCGTAACCCAACGAGATGCGCCTCCACGTGCCACCGCACGGAGGAGGAACCCGAGCGAGACGACATAATAGTTAGGGAGCTGAGAGAAAAGAGAGAGCAAGGATGATAGCAGAAAAATGAAGGTAAAAAACTAGTGTGACGCGCCTACATGCGCCACCGCCAGTGGACTGAGAGAAAGGGTGAGTGAGAGAGAATTGGAGAGAGTGTTTGCCTGAATTTTTAGACATAAGAATAGTGAAGAAAAAAAATTGATATGTTATAGACTTCGCGGATAAAATGTCCAATTTTATCAGACTATGAACTCAAATTTACAAGTTATAAGGAACTTGTGATTGAGATCTTCTATGCATTAGTTACACTAACACACCTAAATCANTCAACACTTGAATCTCCTCTATCACCCCCAACAGAAAGAGATCAAGTTCTCTAGTTGAAAAAACTGAATCCATCATCCCAAACGCCTCAGGGCGCTTCTTGTCCGTAGAAGGGACTGCCGTGCGAACCACCTCTGACGGAACAGTGCCAGCTTCCAAGCCCCACCTCTTTCCCTTCGTTAAAGGAGCAACCAACGGCCGCTCCATCCTCCCAGCAACGAAACCCAACAAATCTTCAAAGAAGACCTTCACCTTACTCAGCTCATCGGCAAAGCGCCTCCATCTAAACCCTTTACGACCCTCATGGATCACAATACGACTTCTCCGGCCACCCTCGAAGTACACCACTACCTCCAAAAAATGGCCAAATCTATTAGAATCTCTTTGAGCGATGAAATTTTTTGGTCCTTCCCTGAAACCCTTCATGAATTCTTTTGAACCAGGCTTAGCCACCAGATTCTCCACTGTAGAAGCCAACCACCTAACGCCCAACGAACCCAAAAAGAGAGAGCAAGGATGATAGCAGAAAAATGAAGGTAAAAAACTAGTGTGACGCGCCTACATGCGCCACCGCTAGTGGACTGAGAGAAAGGGTGAGAGAGAGAGAATTGGAGAGAGTGTTTGCCTGAATTTTTAGACATAAGAATAGTGAAGAAAAAAAATTGATATGTTATAGACTTCGCGGATAAAATGTCCAATTTTATCAGACTATGAACTCAAATTTACAAGTTATAAGGAACTTGTGATTGAGATCTTCTATGCATTAGTTACACTAACACACCTAAATCACATACAATATAACTTGAGGACTTAATTCATCTCATGAATAATATATGCCTAATCATCTTGAATCTAAAAAAAAAAGAAAAAGACAAAGAAAAAAGAAACAACTTTTATTTAAATAAAATACAGTTCAAATTGGCTTTTAGGGCATAACCCTAACATCAATCCTAACCTGTTCGACTTCAACTATGGTGCTTAGAAAACCATTATTGGTAGCCTTTCTTCATTCTTTATGAGCTGGCACCTTGGGAAAAATCAGAATTTTTGTTTCTTTATCATTGTTGGTCCATTTCTAAGGATGTGCTATGTGCTATGGCGTTCTTCCAAGCCTTGACGGTTTTACTAAGGCATTCTTTCAAGATTGTTGGGATGTTCTTAAAAACGATATCATGAATGTTTTGTAGAAAAGTAAAAGATGAGAAAATATTCTTATTTCTTGATTATATTCCTTTTGGTTACATAGGTTTAAATAAAAGAGACCTAAAACCTAATAGGGAAAGAAATAATGAAATATTACAATCATATCAAATAAAATAAAATCAGAATAAAGACATAATAAAATTAAATCAAGAGAGAAATCGGAAGGAGATAATATTTCTATCTTCAACACTCCCCCCCTTAAGCTGAGTCATAGACGTGTCGCATGCTGAGCTTGCATAAGGCTGAATGAAAAACATTGCTAGACACTCTATTTGTCTGCAAGTTGTTCTCCTGTCTTCACATATGGTATGCAAATGATCTTCTGAATGACCCCCTGGACTTCTTGTAGGAAGGCCATGAAATCTCCAACAAGTCTCCCGACATCTTGAGCGTCGTGTGTGGAGAGTTGGATTCTCATTATGGGAGGTCACCCGACTCTCTATCCCCATTTTTTGTAAGTTTATTCATCCAGCTAAATAGCTCCAGTATAAAAGCACTTGGCTCAAGGGAGATTAAAAAGAGACTCTTTATCATCAATACCACCAACAACGTTTGGAGAAACGAACGACTACTTGTAAATTATTCTAGTACTCTCCTTGAGCAACACCCTGATGGTTGCTCCATGTGGCCCAATAGCAATAAACCACCTGAACTAACACGAACTAGGCTTGAACCTCACTGAACCGGCCAGAAAATGCTCTGAACCGGACTAAAACCCACTGAATCAGATCTAAAATTGAACCGGTCTCAGAACCCTCTGAACTGGGATAAAAACAATCGAATTGGAGGGGCTGAACCATCTGAAAAAACAACATAAACCTCCCTGATCCGGACAATAATCAATGAGAAATTGTATGAACCGGGAGAAAACACTTAGAATTATTATGAACCGGACACAAAACACCAAGAACCGGACTAAACTGGCCTTAAAATCACCAAGAACCAGTCTGAAGAACTTATCCGCAAGAAAGATTTCCTTCTTCCTAAGAAGAATAGCGAGCACCAGAAACCAAACAAGTTCCTCGTCTCCAACAGCTCACCGGAAACCTGCCGCTGATGACCAGACCTTGCCGGCGACACCAACTACGAGCTCCGGACACCTTAGAACACCTCATACGTCTCCGGAGAGCACAAAACACCACCAAGGAACACCACTAAAGCCGCCGAAGTGGCCAATGAGCACCATAGAAACTTCTGGCGGCAACAAAGACAATAGCGACAAACAACCACAAACCAACGCTCCGGCCACCGTATATGGCTCCAACCACCACAGAAAATGCCTATGATATGAAAGCACCTGCTGATGCCACCGACAACCAACAAAGCCACAAACAACGCCGACCACTACTGAATGATAGTCAACCACCGTGAAACTACACGGTTTGGATACTTCTTGTGTACTTGGGTTGCGCTTTTTCGCTTTTTAATGAAATTCAATTACTCATGGAAAAAAACACAGAATATGTCTATATCTATAATTCTATATAGAATTCGTCTATTATTTTTCTTTAGAAATTATAGTCAGACTGACCATTTATCACCTAAAAGTTGAAACCCAGACTGTGCAACAGTTTGGTGCATGGTTCTCATAATTACTGCCAGATTTTTATTATACGCATTATTTAGAATTGCCCATTTTTTCTTTTTTTTGAAGCAACTTCTAGGGGCCTTCCATTCGGATGGGCATATTATTCTTGAGTGCATCTGTATAATAGTTTTTTTTGAGTCATACACAGTTTTAGCCTTTGATAGCTCATTTAATGATCATATATGGTTACTTGTTTTGTTCTGGTGATCCCAAGTTTGATCTGATATGTGGAGAGTTTTCCAGCTTAGGCAAGACTGTAGCTGCATTGCGTGCTGGGGCAGAATATGCAGGGGTACCTTTCAAAAATTGTGTCCTTATTGCAGGAAGCCAGTCTGGAGTCTCTGGAGCTGAGCAAATAGGCATGCCATGCATTGTTCTACGGAGCAGGTAAAGGCTTGTTTCTAAATCTTAGAGTTACCAGTAGGAATTTATGCTCTCTGGACCTCTTTCTTTTTTTTTGTCTCTTAAATGTTATATTGATTAATCTAATGACACATTTTTCACTCTCATAAGATCTCAATGGTAAATTTGATATATTTGGAACCTAGTACACATGAAAAGAATTTGAGCCCATTTCTAGTCTTTCAGAGTTGCATCATGAGTTAGTAGCAGCAAGGATAGTGCTAATGGAAATCAAGAATGGATCAGTATAGGGGTTAATCAATTTTACAAGCTTTGAAGATCCAAGGACAATTAGCTTCTCCTGGGCATCTCCCTTTTTTAGTTCTAGAATTTTATTTTTTTAATGACGTATTATCTGTAGTGTGTTCATTTTGGAGATCTCTAGCCTTGATACTGTCAAGCAATTATCTGCTGCAAAAACATTTTCATCTGTTCTAGAGTCCAGCTCAATTCAATAATTGTTACTGAACTGAACGAGAATGTCTCATCTATTATTTGTAGCCTTGATTTGTAAACAGGAACAGAACAGAAAAAAGCAAAAGAGAAAACAAACAAACCACTTGAATAACTGAATGATCTATTGTTGCTTCAATTCCATTTTCATTTACTATCTTCATTGTTGGTCCATAATGTGTACAATATCATGTATTAATGTGCTGAATGTAGAAAATTATGAGGAAATATAAATTGTGAGAAAAGTAGCAGAAGGAAGAGACAAAAGAGAAAAGATTTTGGGGTGGTTCAACCTTAGAGGCCTATGCTTACCACTAGGGAAGAGCCAGATAGGGCTAAATTTTGGTCTTATTGACTTGATTTCTTTACAATACAAAAGATCCTATTTTTAGGGGAATTAAGGTAGGTGGAGAGAATACAATAGATATTTGGTTACATCACACAACTATGGTAAATAGATTGGGGTAAATGTATAATATATCCCTAAGTAAACTCGTCTTTTGCGATCGTTAGGAATATAACATAAAGTTACAGCGGAAAACATCCCAAGAACAGTATCATGAAAGCATACCATCAGATTATGTAAAACAAAAATTTACAAGAGAAGAGTACTCGCAAAGCACAAGGTTGGCTACTACCAAAGCAAGGGCTGATTTAAATTCTCTTCACCAAACTCAAAGAACATGTGTGTTTAAGGTTTTTGAGACCTCTAAACCTTCTCCTCAATTCCGATTAAGAGACCAAGAGTGTGGGCTCTCTAATTCCTACACAAGCTCTCTTTAAATAGGACTTGGAAAACCCTAGCCTCCATTCAATATGCATGGCCACCAAGGGGAGATCTCTTGTGTAATTAGGTTAAGCCCAAAATGAGTAATAATTAGCTTGAGGAGGGACCTAGAGGGAAAATAAAACTAGCTCCAATAGGCCTAAGACACTTCTCATCTCGTGACTTGTCTTATGTGACTATTAATTACAATTAATTCAACAAAAGAATTGTAATTACACTCTAGTATTTATTTTAATTATTCAATACTCTCAATGACTTCTTATAATTGCATTTGACCCCCATGAAATAATCCAAAGTCAAATTAACGTCATAAATAAACTGTTGCTTTAATTCACTATCTCTTAATTCTTGAGTATCCAATTAATCTTTTGATTATCTTGTACTTGTGAAATCACATTTCACTTAGAATGTTTGATTTTAGTAACTCTTACTAAAATACTTCGCCCAGAGACTAAGAATATTCCTTCTTGGGGAGTAGTGTTCTCACAATTCTATATATGATCACCCAATGTACCGAGATTTTGACCATGCAAGATCTCAATCCTTAATGTATCAAAGTGAACTCCACTTCATATTTGAGTCTATATTCCTCTAAGGATTGAGAGTCGATGCTATAAATAGTCATGAGTTCAAGTTATTCATATTGACAATAGATATAATAGAATAACAATATACGTGGTCCATTTAGTACATTGTAAGTTTGTAACTGTACCAATACATCGATTAGAAGTCTACACTTCACATGATTAAGATAGATCATCATGACTAATGTATTATAATCTTATCAAATAGAATGCTTAATTTCATACTGACTATGAACAATAGTTTATAAGTTACAAGGTTTATGGTTTGAGATATTCTGTGTGATAATCTCATTAACACACCTTAAACTATATTCAATATAACTTAAGGACTGCATTTATATACAAAATAATATGCACATGTATACAATAATATGCCCAATGTTTTTGAAATAATTATTTAAATGTCATACAAAAGGGATGGACTTTTAGGGCATAAATTGTAACAGCGATCACTCCCTGAGTTTTTAAATGTTAATTTTAACTGCTTAGCTTTGTCACAAATTTGAAATAGGTCCTTCCGTGTGTTGTCTGTCCAACAAAGCGATGTCTGTTAGTGCCACATCAACCACTAGGGAAGAGTCCGATAGGAATACATTTTGCTCTTATTGCCTTGATTTATTTACAATACAAAGACCCTATTTATAGAAAATTGAGGTAGGTGGAGAGAACACAATAAAGGTAATTAAATCCTAGAGATTTGATTACATCACACAACGATGGTAAATAGTTTAATAAGGAAAATAAATCAAACCAAATATGGAAAACTCCCATATTCTAACACCAAATAGCACAAAGAGGAGGCAACATGGGAACTTTGCTGAGATCATATGGTTATGACCAATTACAACTAAAGAGCTGGGTTCTTGGAGAAACAATACGAGAGGAAGAAGGAGATTTCTTAAAACCTGGGTTGACCTAAAGAGCTGATTGGGTTCATGGAGAAACAATACGAGAGGAAGGAGATTTCTTAAAACCTGGGTTGACCTTGGGGGATAAACATGGTGTATGACTTGTGGAAAGTGTGTCCATACACGTCATGACAATTATATATGGCATAGTCAATTTCTTTATATTCAAGTTTGATTTTAAATGTTAATGTGTATGGCCAAACATTTTCATCCACAGGGTGGCCATCATGGCTTGAGGGTGATTCTGTAACCTTTGGACATATTGTTTCTGGAAAATGATTGGTATAACCCATTGTGGATGACTAGCATTTTTAAATTCAGTCCTTGTAGTTGGTTTCTCGTTGTGGCCAAACGTGTTCTTGACATGAAAATTTGTGATGGCTGGCTGTGTTGTATGATAGAACTTAAAATAAAATTTTGTCAAACCTATGTTGCCATTCCCACCACCGGAGTACTTGCCACTCCAATCAATGTTACTCCAATGCTCTGAAAATGTTACAACTTATGCTGCTCTGTTACTTATTCTTTTAATTGTTTTTCTTATAGTTTGACTACAAGAGCTGAGTTCCCTTCAGCAAAAGCTATAATGGATGGATTTGGAGGTGCAGATCTGACAATCTCAAAACTACGCGGGAAGAGATGGTCATGAGAGTTGTTGAGTAATTTTTGCTGTGACCTGGGCCATTCATCTGAGCTGTTTATTTTTGTCTGCAACAGTGATAACTGCGACGTCCTTATCTCAAGCAGGTGTTGAGGCTGAAAATATGTCATTTGGTTCTATCTTAAGCTGTAATTTTCTTAATGTACCCTCTTCATCACAACTTTATTGTTGTCTTATTACATTGTTAAGCGCGTTTGTAAAAAAGTGCTGTGGGTTATTAAACTTTGTTAGCCCTGCAGAGCTTGCTGGAATAACAGAAGAATACTTGCTGATGTCTAAAATGTAAGTTTCAATTTTGAAATTGTCTTTTTGCCTTCATAGTCCCAATTGTAGAATTGGTGATATACAACTCCTATTTGACATAAATTTAATTAAGTAAAACCTAATATATCTCCCCTTTCACAATTACAAGATTTGAGCTTGTCTTTGCAACGAAGTACACAGTTGTGAGTTTACTGTCTACTGTCTAAAATGTAAGTTTCAATGTTGAAATTGTCTTTTTGCCTTCATAGACAGTAGTCCTAATTGGAGTAGTAGGAGATGGAAAACAGAGCTCAGTTGGCGGTGTGTCTGTGTAACGTCTTGGTGATATACAACTCCTTTTCGACATTAATATAATTAAGTTAAACCTAATATATATCTCCCCTTCCACAACTACAAGATTTGAGCTTGTCTTTACAACGAAGTACACAGATTTGAGCAGGATTTGCACATTGTATGCTATCCAGATTGCTAATAATAATAATAAAAGTCTTCCAACAGGGAGTCATTTAGGCTGCTTGTGTAAGAAAAGAATTAACAATGTTTTATGGAGCGTGTCTAAGACACTGATACAAGCTGCAGGCTAGCTACCAAAACTGAAAAGAAATGAAGCAGTTTTTTTACAAGCATAACAACTCGCAGTGAAATAGCACCCCACGAAGAGACATCCCCTCTGCCCTCCATCAAGGTTGATTTAATTATTAACTAATATTCTGACACTAGTGAATATTATAGATTCAGAATCCACTAATGTGAGTTTAAAATAATTTAGGATCTTCGTGTGGGGGCATCTTCCACGGGTTTAGGATTTGCCTTTCAGTAGTGGGTACATAAGATGACCATATCTTTTTGACCACTTTAGTATATATATATATATAAAATATATAGTATAAGTATATGATTACTATATATATATTAGTTATACTTATATTATATATGCAGCAGTTACTCTCTTTCTCATACCGTAGTCATTTCACCCAGGACTTACCCAATCCACTCACATTCAATGAGTTTTTGTTCACACCCCACCCCCCCACCTTGACCCTGCTTCACCTCCCTCCATAAATTCCCCACCCCCTCCTCCCCCCCCCCCGCCTCCCTCTTTTATATACTTCTCCTCTCTCTATGTACACCACATTTGTTATTCACTCTTTTTTTATATAATTATAGGAATTAAACAGATAGTTACTCTCTCTACTCATACTCTAGCCAGTCCACCCAAGACATGACCCACCCCACATTCAATTGAGTTTTTGTTACACCCACCTCCACCCTGGCCCTGCCTCGCCATGTATCAAGTCTGTACACCCTCCTCACTGACCCCCCCTGAGCAGAATTATTCTATCTACTCTAACCATAGACAGTCCACCCAGGACTGACCTACCCACATTCAATGAGTTTTCTATTCACACCTACCCCCACCTTGACCCTGCTTCACCTCCCCATAACCTCTTATTCTCTTAGCCAGTATCACGTCCGTAACGCCCCCCCCCCTGTTATATACTCTCCTCTCTCTCTCTCTCATGTAGCACGTCATTTTTTTTCTTCTCCATTGTTGAGCAACCTCACCTCTCTCTCTCTTCTCCCTGTGGTTCTATGTGTCATCAACCGTTTTCTATCTTCTCCATTGTTGAGCGACTCACTTCTCTCTCTCTCGTCTCTCTCTGCTCTCTTGCTGTTTTTGTTCCACCACGTCTTTTTCTTCTCTCCATTGCTAAGCAACCTCACCTCTCTCTCTCTCTCTCTCTCTTCTCTTTGTTCTTTGTGTCTACCATGTCGTTTTCTTTTTCTCCATTGACTGAGCGACCTCACCTCTCTCTCTCTGTTTTGTGTGTATATTGTGTGTCCCCCATGTCGTTTTCTTTTTCTTCATTGCTGAGCAACCTCACCTCACCTCTCTCTTTCTGTGCACCACGTCGTTTTCTTTTTCTCCATTGCTGAGCAACCTCACCTCTCTCTCTCTCTGTTCTCTATGTCCACCATGTCATTTTCTTCTTCTCCATTGCTGAGCGACCTCACCTCTCTCTGTGTTCTCTATGTCCACCAAATCGTTTTCTTCTTCTCTATTGTTGAGCAACCTCACCTCTCTTTCTCTATGTTCTCTATGTCCACCACATCGTTTTCTTCGACTTCTTCTTCTTCTCTCTCTCTCTCTCTCTCTCCACCACGTCATACATTCAAAAGAAAGCATGCCTTAACTGCTCATTGATCTATCCCAATAGCCCAATTTTTTGTTTTTGTTATGTTTTTTTCTTCTTCTTCTGTGTACCCATTTCATGACGGGCAAAGAGGCTTTCTTTGGAGGATTTTCCCAGTAAACAAATGGAGCATCATCGTCTTGCAGGAAAGGAATGATGAAAATGGCAAATTATTGAATCTTCAAAAAGATTTGTGGAGAACATGGGCTTCAATTTTCCATTAAAAGAAATTTATTCATAATTTTTAAGAGAAACTTTACAAAACTCACATAACTTTCACGTGTTTTGAAATAATCCAAAATTTAAAAAATTTTCAATTTAGTGTCAATCTTTCTATTGTTTTTTTTTTCGTCCTTTAGGATTTAATGAAAAATCCTAATAGAATGGTCAAAATTCCCAAAATACTCCTCATTTTTATAGGAAAAAAAAAATTAAAGGAGTTACGCATTCGTTAAGATTTAAGGAATTTACAAAAATACTCATACCTAAATTGTTGAAAAAAATTTGGGTAAAATACACTTTGTCCCCCTCGAAGCATCCAGCAATATGTGTTTTATCTCACATTGGCAAAAAGACCCTCCGTCCATCTTGTTCGGCTCTTTAAACAGAAACCAAATCACATGCCACACATGTGATTTGTTTTGGTCCAAATGTTCAAAAATACCCTTAAGGGGGTAAAGGTGTCACAATAATAAAAAAAAGGGTTGGTTGCCAGTTCCTTGGTGGAGGGGGTGGGCTTGCGAGCCACCCGGCACCTCTGGGGGTGGCCGCATAAAACACGGCCAACTCTAAGAAGGTTTGGGTTGGCACGGCCACCCAAATTGGGCTAGGGATGGCATGAGGCTACCCTCGGCTTCCTTAGAGGTGGCCGCGATTTTATGCGGCAGCACTGGGGGTGCTCGAAGACCACCCCAACTCTGGATGGCCCACAAGCCCCCAGAGCTAGCCAAGGGTAGCCTCGCGCCACCCCTAGTTAGATTGGGGGTGGCGCGCAGCCACACCCGGCCTCCCTAGATGTGACCGTGTTTTTTATGCGGCCACCATTAGGGTGGCTCGAAGGCCACTCCCACTCTAGGTTGGCTCGCAATTGAAGGCAAGCCACTTCCAACTCTAGAGTGGCCTGCAAGCCACCTCAGAGGCAGTCGGGGGTGGCTCACAGTTCACCCTTTTTTTTTCTTTTTTTGTTGGTGACACTTTATCTCCCAAAAGGTATTTTTGAATGTTTGGACCAAAAAAAGTCACATTTGTGGCACGTGACTTGGTTTTCGTCTAAAGAGATGGACAAAATGGATAGGAATATTTTTTGCCAATGTTGAGATACTTCAGAGGAATCGATTGTCATTTTTTGAACATTAGAGGGTAAAATGCAAATGACTGGATACTTCGGAGGGGGTAAAGTGTATTTTACCCAAATATGTACCCTTTTGCTCCTGTAACCGCTTTATGCGGCCCTTGAGAGGATCGAGTAACTTGTTTGACCAATTTACTACTCTTTGTATGTATTTCTGCACTGTCTTATTTTAATTTTGAATTGTTGTTGGAGAAGCTCACCCTTATTTTGATTTTAGAATCCCCACTCTTTCTTCATTTCGGATTAAGGTGGGAAAGATCCCCTTGTAACCCTTTTTTTTATTCAATTAAAAAACAAAGAAGAAAAAAGAATAAGTACAGCTTCTGATATTAAAACGACGTCAATTGTATAAGAAAAAGAAGAGTATTTAATATATATTATATATATTTATATATTATATATAGCGAATAAACCTTATTTTATGAAGTTAATATAAGTATTGCGAGGATATATTTGGTCGCTATATTAAAACGTACTTTTTTTTTTAATTTACTTTTAAAAGACCGGAAAATGACGCGCACGTGAAATTTTATGAGATTTCTTATTTTCCATGATTGTTGTCGTGGATATTATGAAATGACCTCGCTTTATTCATTATCTTTTTTATTTTGTGAGTAGCTTTATTCATTGTAGGTTACACAAAGAAACTTCCTAAGAGTCTACCATACTTCGCTCGTTCTCTAAAGGAGAAACTCTCTACAATTTTTATTTTTTATTTTTTTTAGGATGAATAAACTCTACAATACTCCCTTAAAGATTCTCAGACCATTCTCCCTTATAGTTTTGTGTGAGTTATCTTGATGTTCTTTTCAGGAAGTACAATCCCAATGACAAGTCTGTTTTAAGAAAACTCAATACATATATGAAACTATAAACCAACTTTTTGATTTTGGTGTTACACATGTAAATCCAAAATCATGAGTTCCCAAGCATATAATTGCGATATGGCCTTCTTTTTCTTGAAGATGAAACCCGAATTTGTATTAATGTTTACTTCATTCGGTATTCAAATAAAATAGGGATTTCATTCACTGCAGATTTCAAATTTAGAAGACTTGTATAAAAATCCTTGACTATTTGGCTTTCCTATATGCTATACAGATGTGAACAAAAGCTTAAGAAGAATAGTAATCACGAGGAATTACAATTAATTATTGTTAGACTTAATTAATATCATGAATTAAGATCTTATTTTACTTTCACCGTACAGTGTTTCTTAAACTCTAATGTATCTGTAGATTCCAAAAGAAATGATTTATAGAAATTAACAAATAAAAATGCAAATGAATGTCACCCCTAAAACTGAATTGTCAACTAGTTAGCTTCTATTAATCCCATAAAACACCATATAGAGGGATTAACCATGAATTATTAAAATTTGGTTGAACGGTTAAAAAAGATAGCAATTGGCCATTTAATTTATAGTTTCAACTTTCAATGTTCTCTCTTCCTATTAAAATGAATAATTATATAGTTCTTGTAAAGGTCCAATCAAAGTAGTAAGATGTTAATGGGAAGCCACGAGTAGAGTTGAGTATACATATTGTGTGTGCGCGACAAACATAATCCAAATTGTAGCAAAGGCTAATTTTTTATTTATTTTTTTTTTCTAAGTCAATACGGGAAAACGGCTACAGGGGGAGGATTAATTGACAGTTAGTAGTTCCCTTATCTGTTTCTCTTTTCTACTTTTCGGGGATATCCGATAGCACAATTAATTAGGTCTTGAAAACTTAATAATTCAATGACTTAATTAAGTTTGCTTTATAACAGAGTTGAGAAAAAAAAGAAAAAACAAAGCAGACACTCGGTGTTTAATTGCACTTCTCAAGAAGACAAGAATGCCATTTATTTTGTGTCTCATTTTATGCATATACATATATATACTTCCCTCCACCCCCCCTTTTCACTTTTTTTTTTTCAACAAAGGAAAGGATAAAAAAAGGAAGATGTCCTATTCTGATATACAACATACATATACGAATCTGTTTTCAAGAAGAAAGTTCTGCTTCCTGAATGTTTGTAGTTCGCCTGTGCATCAAGTTAGGGCTTGAGTATTCCACACCACTATCAGAAGGTGAAATATTAGATGATACAGATGACTCAGGAATTTGGCTTGATATGGGATTTGGCTGAGGAGTTTGATTCCTGAAATTCTGAAAATATGATGGTCTTGGTGCCTCAGGTGTAGGATTCCCTTGAGCTTCTTCAGCAAGTCGTTTTAGAAGGTTCATGACAGTGGGAAGAAACCTCGATGAAATGGAAAGGAGACCACCGAGCTGCTAACAGAGCAAAGAAAAGTACAAAATTTACCATTTAATCAGAACAAGGGCGTGCTCAAAATTAAGCAAAGCCTCTTACTTAAAGACGCACTCAAAGAGGCTTACATTTCTATCTATTGTTGATCCTATCTCAAAATACTACTTACTTTCAAACCAAACAGAGAATGAATTAACATACTACCCCATGCCAACTACATGGTACAAATTGGAGTTTTAAAACAAAGGGAAAAATTACCAGAGTGATTCTTACAGACACCATAGCCTAATACTTGTACCGTGTCGATATTGAAAGTGGTACCATTTAAAAATACATAGAAAACAAATTGCATTTGTTCATAATAAAGTTTTCTGGCAAAAGTACTATTTGTAAACATCAACTAACAAGTCCGGCGTACTTTTGTTGCAACCGAAGTCTAATTTACGTTTAAATAAAGAGAAAAGTGATGCAAAGAGTAATTTTCCTTTTATACTCACAGTGCCATTTTGAAATGCTCCGACCATATCCATCTGTACCCATAAGGCTTTGGATAGTAAAAAGACAATAAATAAAACCATGAGGTAAAGAGGATTCCTGTTTCATTTGAGAACAAGAAGTGTCAATGAACACAATAAGTGTGAAAAACCAAGATGGTAAGAACATCAAACTCATAATTAATTATATAGGAGTCAAGACCATGGCCTAGCTAAAATTACCTTAAAAGGAGCATAAATTCATTAAAACCAAGGACAACCATCGCCAGTATTGCCCATGGAGGAGGTAACCAATTGTTACTTTGCCTATGAGCCACCTGGAAAAAAAGAAAAGAATCATTCATGAGTGTGCTGGATTGTTGCCAAGATAATGTGATAAGAATACATGAGTGATTCTTTAATATCATGAGCAACTGCAGACAAGCAGAAAAAAGAAAGTAGGAATCACATGATGAAAAGAGCAAGAACTAGTTAATATCAACTCCCAATACAATTTTTAGTTTTGTTAGAAGAGTTTGTTGGGATGTTGTTATATGGGTATTTTGGTCAGTTTGGTGTACAAGGGTATTTTTGTTAGTTTGGTATATTTTTCAACATATATAATAAAATGTGTGAAGTAGGCTACATATCAGAGAACAATTTACATGCTATTAGAGCCTAGGGTTTAATCCCTCCTGCTTTTCCTGATTCTGTCTCTCTCCCTTTCTTCTGTTTTCCTTTTTCCTTCCATCTGGTTGGTCGTCTCTGGTTTTGTGATTGTGTTAAGAAGACCAAACTCTGATTTTTATTTTGAGCTTAATGCCCACGATTGGGGCAAATGGAGTCGATGTCATGATAGGTGTGATTTTGTCTTCATCGCAGCCAGCCCCATCGTTGTTGGTGGTATCACTCTAGACAGCAGAACCGGAATTGCAGCTGTTGTAATGTATGTATTACCCAAAATAAGAAAAGTGGCCCAGGGGTTGTGGTTCTTGGTTGTTTCTATGATAGCCGTGAAGGCTGGATACATTTCCGGCGGCTGGTGTTATATGTGCTAGTCACGAGTCATCTCAGTGACAAGATGGTTGGTTCATGGTGTTGTTAACCTTTGTTGCTTCGGCAGTGGTGGCCATTAGCTATACTTGTGCATCGTCGGCAAATTCCCAATGAGTTTTTGAAGAACTGTGTTTGGTGACAGGTATACCTATTACTTATTCAGGACAGGGATATAACTATTCCTATCCATCTTTGGGTGAGTTGGGCCAGATTTTGATTTCGGCCCATTTAGCCCAGCATCCAACCCAAATTCCGTTTAGCTTTAGTCGTGATTTGGGCCAAGTCCAATACACTATTCAGCCCAGGCTCGTTTCTTATTCATTCAGATCAGCCCAGCCCATCATCGAAGCAGGTTATCGGATTGACTCGACACTAGTTGAGACAACCTGTTTTGTGTTGGACTGGTAGGCTGCCGGCAACTTGTTTCGGCCGGTTTCAGTGATCTCCGGCACGTTTCGGCCTGCGGCAACTTGATTTTGGCTGGTTTCAGAACTATCAGTGGGTTTTTTTTTGCTCATTGGTGTGGTTATCTGGCCTATTTCAGCACTGTCTGTGGGTCTTTCACCTAGTTGTTGTAGTTATTTGCTGCTTGCATTGTTCTAGTTTGAGTTTCTTGGGGTTAACTGTTGCTGTTGGTACACTTCGTGGTGGACTAGACACACATTATGGCCACTAAATCAGATTTGATCACTTCAGCTTCTTTGGTTAATACTCCTATGATGTCTGTGAAACTAGATGGAAAAAGTTATGTTTATTGTGAACTTGGTGGATTGTATCATCTGGATCTCACACCTATTTCTCTACCTTGAGCTTTGCGGTCGTTAATCTCTGCTCTTCAATGGTATTGTCCCCTTGGTCATCCTTCCCTTTCTACTTTGAAGCATCAAGTTCTTAGTCTTAGTCAAGTACCATCTTTGCATTGTGAACCTTGTCAGCTTAGCAAGCACGATCGTGTTTCCTTTCCATCAAGAGTTGTTAATAGGATTTCTAGTCCTTTTGAGTTGGTTCAATCGGATGTATGGGGAACAATTAATGTCACTTCCAATAAATTTCATTATTTTGTGACTTTTGTGGATGATTTTTCTCATATGAAATGGTTAATTTTAATTTAAAATGATTCTGAATTACTTTCCATCTTTTCAATCTTTCGTTATACCATTAAAACTCAAATTTGTCAAAAAATATGTATCTTACGTTTTGATAATGCCAAAGAATATACCAAGTTCTTTTGCATCTCTGATTATCCATCAAACATCTTGTGTTCACTCCCCAACAAAATGGTGTGGCTGAAGGTTTTTGGGTGTATTTGTTATGTTCACAACTTAGGATCAGGTTTCCATAAACTTGATCCTCGTACTACTAAATGTCTCATTCTTGGTTATTCCGCCACTCAAAAGGGTTACCATTATTATAGTCCTATTCTTTCAACACTATTTTACTAGCACCGATGTCACGTTTGTTGAGTTTACTCCGTACTTTACTGTTGATAATTCTTTGGGTAATTCTACTCTTGAACCTAATGTCTCTTCCCTTCCACTACTAGTTCCACCTCTATATGAGTTTACCTCTCCTTCTCACCCAATTTTGATGCCCACATGCTCTACTGCTCCACTACAGGTCTACATGCGTCGCCCTCAGCCATCATGATGTAGGACGTGACTAAAAAAAGAAATTGAAGATTTTATTTTTATTTCTTTTTAAACTTTATTTATTTCCTTTATAGGATTGTAATTGTTTTCCTTACTAGGATTAAGATTAGCTTTACTTCCTCTATTAGAATTTGTAATTATTATTCTTGGCTTACTAGGACTAGGTTTACTTGTTTTACTAGGACTAGGATTACTTTCTCTTTAAGTTTTTTACTAGTATTTATAAGTGAGTTTGCATTGTAAATTAGCAACCAATTGAATATTTATCAATCAGAGAATTTCTCTCAAACACTCTGCGGAGTTTGTTACTTTTAGCCTGCAAGCTTGTTTTATCTTTTTAGTCAGAAGACGCAAATGCTTCTGATTTGTTTTATCAAGTCTCCCACTACGTTAGTTGGTATTAGAGCAAGTATTTATCCTGACCATGACCAATCAACGCAACGGTAACTATCCCCTTACTGACACTGATTGTGAGAGGGAGCCTCCTTGGAGAGCCAAAATCCAGCAACTCCAACTACAACAAGAATCAACGCAGTAGTGCATACAATGGCTACAAGAAAGGCTAGAGCAACTATTGGGAGGACCCAATCAGAATCACAGGGATGATGATGCCCGAGATGACGATGGGATCTGGGTGAGGCGCGTTCAACACCGACACCCTGCACCAAACAATCGTCAACCGATCCATGACGAATTCAGCGATGACGAAGATTATGTTGAAGGAGTATTCGATCGGAACGTTGGAGCAGATCGGAGAGGTGGAGGACGTGGAGGTGCAAGATTCAGGGGGAATGTCAATGGTGATGCTGGCTATAGGAGAGCTTATGAAGAGCAACCTATTCATCAGGATTATGGTAGGGAGGAATCCTGATAATACTGCATGAAGATTGATCTTCCATCATTCAAAGGGCATCTTCACATTGAAGATTTCCTACATTGGGTGACGAAAGTAGAGCGGTTCTTCAATTACATGAGTATTCTCGAGAAACGAAAGGTGAAGTTAGTGGCCTACAAGTTCAAGGGAGGAGCATCTGCTTGGTGCGAACAGCTACAAGTCTCGCGTGCCCGACAAGGTAAAGGCCCTGTGACCTCATGGCTGAAGATGAAGAGGCTCCTCAAAGCTCGGTTCTTACCACCTGACTTTGAGCAGCGTCTATTCCAACAATACCAAGAATGCCGACAAGGAGCTCGAATGATCCGGACCTACACCGATGACTTTTATCAATTGTCAACTCGGAATGATCTCATGAAAACTGAGGCTCAATAGGTGGCCAGGTTTATTGGAGGGTTGCATTATGCAATCCAAGATCGAGTGTCTATGCATCATGTCTTTACTTTGACCGAAGCTGTGAGCTTAGCCACCTGAGCCGAGAAGCAATTAGATCGGCAAAAGCATCAACCTGGGAGAGAAACCCGAGCAACTCGACGCAATCCACACAGAGTCGGAAAAAACAACCAATGGTTCAAACCGAGACTCCAAGTCCAACTATTACTACTGGTGGAAAAGGAGCCAATGGCAGTTCTAATGTCCTAAAACAATCAGCAACCATACTATCCAACAATCCATATGCTCGGCCTGATCCAGATAAGTATTTCAAGTGTAACCAACCGAGGCATAGATCGCATCAATGTCCTAAGAGGTAGATGGTGAACTTGTCCGAGATTGAGACAGAAGAGGATGAAGCGATCGGGGATGATCAACCCGATTATGAAGAAGAGCAAGCTGATGAAGGTATATTGCTTTCCTTGGTTATTCAGCGTTTGATGTTAACACCGACGAAGGAAGAGCACACTCAGAGAAAGAACATATTCCGAACACGTTGCACCGTCAACCAGAGAGTGTGTGATGTCATCATTGATGGTGGCAGTAGAGAAAACGTCGTCTCCAAGGCAATGGTCAGAAAACTAGGTCTGATGATCGAGAAGCACCCCTTGCCTTACAAGATCGGATGGATCAAGCGAAGACACAAGTTTTTGAGCGATTTTTCACATTCTCAATCGGAAAACACTACTCACACTCAGTGTTATGTGATGTTGTGGAGATAGATGCATGTCACATCATCTTGGGAAGACCATGGCAATATGACGTGGAAGCTCAGCACAAAGGCAAAGACAACGTATAGATCATCTTCCGTGGTGGTCGGAAGATAATATTTCGGCCCTTACCGGAAGAATCGTTCAACACTCCTACCTATTCCGAGAAGAAACAGGTCCTCCTGACCATGGGATCAGAATTCTGGAAGAAGTCAAGAACACTCGAGAAATGATCGCATTGGTGTCCGAGGGAACTATAGTTTCGAGCTCACAAGATATTCCAGAGCCATTGCGACCGATGTTAGAGGAGTTCCAGGACATCATGTCCGAGGGGCTTCCACCCATGAGAGATATTTAGCACTATATTGACTTAGTGCTAGGAGCAAGTCTCCCGAACCTTCCCCATTGTCGGATGAGTCCAAAGGAGAATACTATTCTGCAAGAACAGGTGGAGGAATTAATTCAAAAGGGACACTACAAGAAAGCATGAGTCCATGTGACGTGCCAGCCTTGCTAGTATTGAAGAAGGATGGTAGTCGACGAATGTGTGTAGATAGCTGAGCGATCAACAAGATCACGATCAAGTATCGGTTTCCTATTCCTCTGCTAGGAGATATGTTTGATATGCTGTCGAGAACTAAGATCTTTTCAAAGATTGATTTGAAGAGCGGTTATCACCAAATCTGCATCCGACAAGGAAATGAATGAAAGACCGCATTCAAGACTAAGGAAGGGCTCTACGAGTGGATGGTGATGCCTTTCGGTCTTTCAAATGCACCGAGCACATTCATGCGACTAAGGAATCAGGTACTGAAACCTTTCATCGAAAAATTTGTTGTTGTCTATTTCAACGACTTTCTTATTTATAGTCGCAACCCGACCGATCATATGGATCACGTACGGAAAGTCCTAGAGACTCTCCAAGATAACAAGTTGTTTATCAACTTGAAGAAGTGTAGCTTCATGATGAACTAGCTGCTCTTCTTTGGATTTGTTATAAGAACTGTCCACAAAAAAAAGGCCACCCGAAAAGAAGCCTTGACTCGCCAAATACTCTTCCATGGAAAAGATGGGCCATCCTAGCTAGTTAACACTTTTATTTTATCCTCCTCTCCATATCGTAACTAGAGAGAACATAGCCTCTCAAAGAAAGGTAGTACCATCTCCAACTCCCAATCCTGAACTGGTCTAGTAAATATAACATTCTACTGAGTAATCTCATCTTGATACTGCATATTATCCGCCACCTACGCATCTTTCCTCTAGGAAATATTAAACAAATCCAGATAAGAGATCTTCAACATATTATAGAGATAAGCCCTTATCCTAGTCCTTTGGAATGGAGGGACGGGCAAGCAAGATGCCTTTAAGAGTTAAGAGTGTACGGAGGTAGGACAAGCAGTCTCTTAGACAAATAGTTGTGTAACGAAATAAGACGATACTCGGATAGCTTTAGCTAGGCGGATACAAAGGAAAGAGCAGATAAAACTGCAGAGATCTCGCTTGACCTTCGCGCTGCTGGTGACACTGAGAACAAAGGTTGTGTCACTTATCAGTAAATATGTACTTTCATTCTAGTCGGTTCCTCTATCAACTGGTTTGAAATGGTTTCCGATTTGGACTACTTCATTAGTGCCCTATCGTTATGTGCTGGGTAAGAAATACACCGCAAATGTAGAATTTGTTTTGAATTTGCACCACAAAAAATCAGCGTATCATCAACAAACAGTAAATGAGACTACCAAGGCTTCGTTATTCCTTGACCCCACTAAGAAACCTGTCAAAAGACCATGATCTATTGTCTCAATCAGCATCTGGCTCAATGCCTCCATAACCACCGCGAACAATAGTGGATCCCTCTGCATCAATCCATGAGAGCTAGTAAAAAATCCGGATGGAGTTCACTCACAAGAATGGAAAATCGCACCGTAGAGATACAAAACTCTATCCAATCCCTTCATTTCTCCCCAAATCCACATTGCTTTAACAAATAAAGTAAAAACTCCCATTTTACATGATCATACGCCTTCTCCAAATCCAACCCCGGATTCCCCCATCTAATTCAACTATCCAAACATCCATTAGAAATAAGCACTTAACCCAAAATTTGTCTACCTCCAATGAAAGCATTTTGTGAGCTAGAGATAATCTTTCCCAATACCGACTTGAATCTATTTGCCAAAACCTTGGAAAGGATTTTATACACCCCACCCACCAAACTAATTGGCCGGAAGTCCTTCACATCCACAGAACCTGCCTTCTTTGGAATAAGAGAAACAAAGGTTGCATTAAAGCTCTTTTCAATCTTTAGTCAACTATGAAACTCCATAAACAATGCCATGATATCCTCTTTCACAACATCTCAACACTTCTTGAAAAAAGCCATAGTAAAACCATCCAGCCCCGACGCCTTATTACCATTCACAACTCCCTTACTACCTCCCACACTTCCTGCTCCTCGAAATCTCTTTCCAACCAAGTACTCTCATTTGCATCAATGGATTGGAACATGAGACCACCCAACCGTGGTTGGCTAGTAACCTGCTCAAAATACAAGTTACTATAGAATTACACTATATGCTCCTCTATCTCCATGGGACTAGAGGACATTGGACCGTTAATAATCAAAGATTCCACTTGTTAATTTCCCCCTCCCTCAACCACGGAGCTCTCGATTTCTGTCTCCAACTCACTTCCTCAAAGAGGAATGTTTTCTCCAATTCCTTAGACAGATCTTCCTTCCTCATCCACTAAGTCACAATCCTCTGTAATTACATCCAGATCCTGAATGCCCTCCAATAGCTCCTTCGCTTTCTTCCCTACATCATTGAAAACCTCTTCATTTCATTTTTTCAGATCTACCTTCAAAGCTTTGAACTTACCAGCCAAATATAACGTGCATGACCAAACCACCCTCATAGGTCACCCTAAAAAATGCAACAAGGGAGTGGCCGAACCACCCCCCACAGCCAACGGGAGTAGTTCTAAGTGCCCAACCAGTCAAGGGGTGGCCGACTCACCCCTCATGGCTGAGGGGTGGTTCGGCCACCTCTTCAGCTTCTTTTTCAATTTTTTAATAGTATTTAGGGACATTTTGGGAAGTTAAGTAATAATTCATGTGTGCCGCACATCTAGCATTTTCCATCCATTTTAATTATTTTGTTAAGTAATAAGTCAATCTCATTAAAAACTCAAAAAAAGCGTAAAACGCCCCGAAGTACACAGAAAGTATACAAAAGGAAACACCTAATTAGGGGGAGCAAAATGAATAAGGAAGTCACTAAAATTAAGCAACAAAAGAGAAACAAATGCCGTTGTCCATGAATACAATGTTTCAAAAAACAAAGATAAACTTTCTCCCAACGACCTCTCTATCCTCAAGGTTTCTATCATTTCTCTCCCTCCACAAACACCAAAAGAGACATGTAAGCACCATTTCCACACCGCTGCACTCTTTGGCCTACCAGAGAACCACCAATAGTCATACAAGTCAACAATACGCCTAGGCATAACTCAGGACAACCCAAAGCGACTAAAAAAAGCACTCCAAATGGCGGAAGCCACTTCACAATGAAGAAGGTGGTCCATAGACGCCCCACTCCTCTTATACATGCAACATCTATCCATCACGATGACGTGCCATCTTCTGAGATTATCTAAGGAGAGGATCTTGTCTAGACCCGCCGACCACTCAAAAAAGACTACCCTCAAGGGAGTCAGAGTCTGCCATACTCTTCTAGGGGAAGCAACTACCTTCAAGACGAAGAGTTGTAGAAAGATTGACCTAGAACAATTCTCTTTTGGAAGGGGCCCACCACAGCTGATCTTCACATACTCTTCTCACAGAGATTGAGTGCAACACTAGGAAAAAAGAAGCAATGCTAATTGCTAATGTAAGGTGTAACTTGTAAAGGAATAATAGTTGGCAAGGGTCAAGTGTTACTTTTTAAAGTTAAGGGGTGTAAGTCCGGATGTAAGTTTTTGGGGGATGGGGGGCTAAATGTTTTTTTCCCTACTTTTTTTTTTCTTTAAAAAAAAAAAAAAAACAAATCAAAACAAGTCATTTCAATAGATAGTCTACTCTAAAAATCTAAGCATAAAGGGTGCTTTTCAGGGATGGGAAAGATTTAAGAAAGTCATATTTCATATACACATGTATTCCCATACATCACCACACTTCAAAATACACTATTTCATAGCATTTTTTAAAACATTTCCATGAAAATAAAACTTGGACCCAACACGTATATGGTATCATTCTTACTAGTTCCCAATTAATTTTCCCACTGTCAATGGGGCTGGATGGGGCCGGTAATGGAGAGAATCTTTGAACGAGGGTGTTCTGGATGGGGTTGGTTTTGGAGAGAATGGAGAGGTAGGGGATGTCGGTTACTCCGAGGTAGTGCAAAGTGCAATGGAGATATACCCCTTTCTAGGAATCTCTTGTGGGGGTAATTAAAAAAGGCTTTTGGATTTTTTTGTCAGTCCTTGAAGAGGGACAGTGTCATGAGGTTGTGGTTTCTGTTCCTAAAACGAAAGGAATGAGGGAGCTTAAAAACTTGGAGTGCTCTATTAACTTTAGTGCTAGAGGTGATTGTTCTAGCTGGGGCAAAGGCAAGAGGGTTCTTTCAGTGTGATGGTGAAGCCCAGGGCTCTTATGAGGGCATAGGGTTC
>FXXK01001157.1:85775-110524 GCA_900184695.1 Betula pendula | reverse complement strand
TTTTCTGTTTTTTCTTTTGTGTTCCTCTTGTATACTTCCTATGTACTTAGGGGCGCTTTCGCTTTTAATGAGATTTGCTTGCTTACCTATCAAAAAAAAAATTAATATTCCAGCTGTGACTTCAAATATTCAAAATAGCTTGGGTTTGTTTCATAGAAATCACAGCTCAAACATGTAACAGAAACTCAATATTACATAAACAAATTAAAGTACATGTCATGAAACAACTTTCTATGGTGCAAAACCGTACTCTGCATACATTAAAATTTAAAGCTTCCAAGTTTGAATCAGCACATAAAATTAAGGGTCAGTTCGTGATAGACACGGGAACTTCCCAGATTAATAAAGAAAGTTATTCATTTCTTATGCAACACCATCAGCTAAAAATTTCAGGCACAATCAAATTACCGAATAAAAAAAAAGAGCAATAAACAATAAACTAAAGAAGAGGAATAGAAGTAGAATGCATAGGGATCCACCTGTGCTGAAATAGCTTGAGTGACTGCATACTCCGTCTCTACTTTGAACTGTCTCCACAAAGACTTGCACTGCACTGGTGTAATTAATGTATCCTTTGGGGAAACCTACATTATAGTTGCTCTTCAATAAGAAATCTGTTTGGTGATAAGAACATTATGCTAAGACACTCCCAGTACCCATTAAATAGTACCTCCTCCCATGTGCTTGAGGCAAGAGGGTCGGAAGGAGCTCTGATGCTCCTATCTTGAGAAGATGGAAGAGCAACATCACTATCCATAAGAGAGCAAAAAAGTGAATCTTCAATCTTATCAGGCTTCGCATCCAAGCGTATGGCAGCCATAACAGATAAAAGCTTTAGAGACTGCAACAGTAAGATCATAGATGAATCCATTTAAGCATAAACTGGTAAGTCATCTTAAACTCCATCAATAAAAGCCCTTTGCAGATTACCGCAGCTCGTGCATCCTTTGTAATAGCTCTAATATCTTCCTTCCCAGTCCAAGCCCTGGGCATTGAGTCATTGTCATGATTGAATATGGTTGAGAACCTGAAAATTGTTAAGCAAAAAAATAAGCCACTAAAAATGCTAAAGAAAACTTCCCACTGCTTAAGTTTGCTAGTCCCTACCTATCCTTCATACGGATCAAAACTTTTCCAGCTTCTTCTCTTGCCTTTTTCTCCACCAAGTTTCTTGCATAGTCCCTCAAATTTTGCACCATTTTGTCAACTGTTGCTTGGTCCAACTCAAAACCAGCAATGGTAGTTGAAAACTTTGCTACAGCAACCTCAGTCTCACGTTTAAGAAGTTTTCTTATTGAAGCCCAAGTGTCTTTCTGACCAGCTTCAAGTAAGGATTCTACCGGCTCCGTCAATGCAAGCTTAAGTTGTTTCTGCAAAAACAAAAATAGAAAAAGCATGAGCATTTTAGCAACTATAGGAAACTATGAATGGGCAACAATAGCTACCTTATGTGTGTTTTAGATATGATATTAATGCATGCATCTCCTTTTTTTTTTTTTTTATAAGTAAGCAATTTTATTAAAATGCAAAAAAAGTCTCAAAGTACACAGGAAGTATACACAGGAAAATCCAGAAAAAGAGGAGCCCAACAAAAAAGAACCCAAGACACCCACAAGAGAAACCCAACCCCTACAAATCAACCCTAAACGCTCAAGCACGCCCTCCTTGAAAGGTAAGTTTGTGTCCAATGGCAGTTGGCACGTGAGTGCATGTCCCGAGGATATCCAGAAAAGGCGGGTCACGTATTCAAGAATATTGAACCCTTCCACACGGCCACATCACTTCCAACCACATCACGTTTTCAAGAATATTCCTTCCCCCTTACCAACACTGACACTACCCCCCCACCCCTCACACAACTTCTCAGAGGATGAAGGCAAGGAAGAACAAAAGAAATTCGATAAGAAAACCAGCTTCCCCTCTTTTACAATAATTGCCCAATCTGAAGAATTTAGAGATTCCTCATCACCTATGGGGCCCAGACTAGGTACAGAGAACTTAAACCGGCACTAAGCAGCTGTTTTGGCAACCAAACCACCATTTCTAGAGGGCTCAATGTTGGCTACAGTGCCGTCGCCAGTATCAACCTGCAAGAATGATCGAGGCATCGCTCTAGGGCTGGAAATGTCACCACAAACACCCACATCGGGAGGCCCAAGACTGAGAAGGACCATCGCAGCCTCGTCACCAGCGATATCCGAACGTAAGAGAGAGAGAGAGCGGCTTCGATTGGTATTCAAATGTGCTACTGTAGACAGAGGACAATCGGCAGGATGATCGTCAGGATTTTTTCCCCCCATAATGCTCTGACTTTCGAACATCTCCCACATAAGCACCACGATCATCAGAATTTGACAGTGAAGCTGTCAGAGATCCAACAAGATGGGCGGATCTCACGCACTCACTCACACCCCGACCCATGCCCGAAGAAGAAGCAGGCCCAGCCTGTGCCTTCACCATCCACTCAAGTGCAGGTTTAAAACTGGGCCAAAATGTGCAATTTACTTGGGGGGGCAATTGGGCCTTTACTCTCCTTTTTAGCCAAATTAGATTGACCCAACGATAATGGTTTTGGGCCTTGTGTTCAACAAGTGATGTTTGAGAGGGTTGGACCCTCCTTGTAATTGGGCTCCGAAGCTGGAACCACGTCCCATTTCGAACTAATAATTCTTACCAGCCCAATTAGATCCTGGCCACATTCAACTGCTCAATTACCCGGTCACCTTCCCCTTTCAAAAACTCCAGCTGTTTTCTCGAAGTACGAACAGCCGCACTAACATCCTTGTCACCCCTTGATTTACTCTCACTATCGGCAATACGTAATGCACCAGTGTGAAACCTGGGATTGGTCGCATCCCAGGCACGCCACAATCATTGGCCTTCTGAGCCTGCGACACTAAAGCAACGGGTCAGCCGTAGCCCTTCCTAAGAGATGTGGAATCCATCATATACTGCCTCAATCCAACCAATACCTCAACATATGACATCTTGACAGCTTCCCCTGCCAGCACACGCATGCACCACCGGCAACGAAGGCCTGAAGGGTTCCCCTTTTGGCCAAACAAAGAGTATCCACCAAGGGGTTCCCTGGAAGGACGAGCTATTTGACCATCACCAAAGGAAGTCTGAAAGGTTTCTAGAACCTTCTGTAACTCGAGCACAAAACCAGCCCATCGCCTACCACCTCCGCCTTCCAGAATAGCCACAAAGCCCCTCCAACCACCACCTCCGTATTCCACGACAGCCAAATATAGTCCGAACTTGTTCGTACATCTTGACAACACCAAACGCATGATGCCCCAACTCCTTTCAAAAACCCGTAATACTGAACACCCCCCCTTCCCTTCCATTGCAAACTCAAAAGACTAGCTCCCACAACAAACCAACTCGATAAACCCACTGCAGAATACCAGAAAGGAAAGACTAGACTAATGCCATTGTCAGAGAAGCCAATAGACAACTAAGAAACGTCAGGACGCCCCCACACACGCCAACAAGAGAGAGAGAAGACAAATAAAAGTATCCCAATCCAATCACTCCCTGGTCCAGAGTGTTAGTGATATGTAATTTTTCATCATAATGAATTAAATTAAATTCAATCGTGAATTTGTTCCAAACAGAGTGTTAGTGATTTGGCTCAAAATATCATTATGGACATGATTTGAAAAACACCCTGGTCCAGAAAGCAGTATTGACTCATTGCATTAATCAAGAACAATACCTCATAAATGGCTATCATTTTGGACAACTCTGCACTACAAACAGATGATGCATGTCCATCAATATCACGACGAAGTTTGTCACGGACTTTTGAAGCATCCCAATTAGTCTGTCTGATGGCAGCATCTGAAAGGGGAACATAGCAAGTCATTTATGGCATTGACTGTACGATGGATTAACATCCACATAGGATTTGAATTTCAATCATGCCAAACAATTAAAAGCTGGAATTGGTAGAAAACATATAAGATATCCAGTTAAAATCTTACATCAGAGGAAATAATGTTCCTTCAAGGCAAGTAAAGGAGGTAGGTTTAAGAAGACCCATAACATCCTTTAAACAAGGGTTTAAGTGTTACACGGCACCATGCAAACATGTAAGAAAAGTAGATACCAAAACTTTTAGCAACACTAAATAATCATGTAAAAAGATGCACTGGAAACCCAAATTCTATTTCAAACAACCGCAACCATCACAAGATGAGTATAAGAAAATATAATTTAGCAAGAAAATCATTAGCTTCAAGCATTAAAAAAAAAAAAAGGCTCTGAGTTCCTTTTTCTTTTAAGTAAAGTTTCAAGGAAAGAAGAGTTGAGAACACTAAAGGAAGCACACCAAATATTCCCTCAGTCATTCCAATCTAAAGTTCAAAAGATCAACAAAATCCAAAAAAAGAAGTCAGAGGGTCATTATCAAAGGCTAGTATCATCCAATTGTACAATAATCTAAAAAGAAAAAGAACTTAGGCAATTTCCAAATCATATATCTAAACCTTTGCACAAAATTAAGATCCAATTTCTACAAACTACATAGACAGCAATAGTTGCTACGAAACAAAAGATATACATGGACAGCATAGTTTTCAATTCAACCTTTCACACTGCTTATTCAAATTTCTCTCATGATGACATGTTGCACATCAAATTTAAAGTATGTCACAAATACATACTATGAAGCAACTAGACAATGCTCCAGAATAGGGAGTACAACCCTAATTCTATGTAGAATATACACCAATAATCACCACATCTCATGGTTGACATGCAACATAAGCATTGACACAAAAATAATTTCTGCATAAGTATGTGTATGCTGTACTGACTAAAATTTGATTTGTTACTACCTGAACATCCTTGGTCAAACTCAAGCAAACTAGAGTGAGTACAAGTACGAACAGATGCAGCAAACCCTTCTCCTTTGTTCAGTGACTGCTCCAGTCTACTCTTAAAACTCTCAAGAGCTTTAGAACGCAGATGTCCCAACATGGTGGTGTAAGCAGGGTGAACAAACTGGACAGTTCATAAGACAGCAAGAATCGATTAAGAGTAAACCTAACCATAGAAATGCAAACTAACACTAAGGCATACTTCTCTTTAAGTCTCAACTTTAAGCACAAAAATTGTATATTCCATATCAGAATATGCACAGCATTATTTCTAAGACCCCAATGGGCAATATAACAAGACCTTGATTTAATACAAGCCCAACAACCATAAACCTCTTGAAATGCAAAACAATGGTATCCCATAGTCCATCAAAGGATATGTCTATTTGTTGCTTTGGTTTGAGAAATTGGCAATCATTCTTCATATACACAAGTTAGATATTATGATTGTGTAGGAGTATAATCAATAGCAGAACACAACACATGGTGGCCATGCAGCACACATACAAGAGCAGGGTGAAGGGATATAATACAGCAGAGTTCATTACAAGTCATACAATTATTTATCCAGAAAAGAATATGCAATAAATTAAATGAATCTGTGTAACAATTGAAACTAAGATAACAATTGAGAAAGAGTGAGGTCTTACATCCAATGCTTTTGACTCCAGTTGTTGTCGTTTTGCATTTCGTACACCTTCATCAAAGTATGCTGTCTCCATGTCATATCTGTTTGGGCGGTATGGGGGGGGAGGGGGGAATTGACAGTCCGCAAGCAAGGTTAGAACTCACAAATCAAATTAAAAAAGGAATGTAGTCCAATACTATTTATAACAATCAACAGTTAGATCCACATATAGAACAACCACCCCAGATTGAGGAGCGCCTGGCTGAATCTTATTGGGGAAAATCAATGATGGTCCATGGGCAGAAGAGGGATGCATTCGGATTCATAGAATAAAGCAAGAGGTGGATAGAGCACTAGATAATCACAGCATGTAGTTCACAGTTTCTAACTGATATTGTAGAAACCCCTATATGGTAAGTGGTACCAGTGTTTGAGCTCAGATAGAATAGGATAACTATCTGAAGCCATGAATAAAAGTAACATTACATTCCCATTTGCCAAATGCAGGGATGCAATGAGCCTACAAGAAGAACACTAACTAAAATACAATGTGGAAACAAAGACTCTGAGGAGTACTTACCTTTTTTTTGATAAGTAAATCAATTTCATTAGAAAGCGCAAGGAGGCGCAACCCGTGTACACAGATAATATACAGGAGAGGTGAGGTACTTACCTTGTTCAAAACATTTAATAAAAAAGAAAAAAACTTCCATGATATTATGCACAGTAGGTCAAAATATTTCCCAGGTAAATCAGCATATTTAAAGATTTGAAGATGAAAAGACATAAGCAGAATGAAACTCACTCTGAAAAATATTTTTCTAAAATTGAGCTGAGCTGTTTCCCAAAACCTGATACTGGAGCTGCTTGAACAGCTTCCTCCAACGCCAACCAAGCCTGAATTAAATTGAATAATGACTAATATGGAAAAAGAAAATTCCAAATTAATCTAGAAGCAACTCCAGGAAAAGAGGATGAACAAAGGTGTACCTTATCAGAGGTCAAGCGACTTAACTTCTCATTGGCAATCTCTTCACACCGGACAGTGGCAACCATTACCTGATAAACAAACAGATAAATGCATGTGAAGACATCACAATCACTTCCAAAAAGAAAAAAGAAGAGGGAGTCATAGAATAAAATATAAAACCTTGTGAGCAGGGAGATCCAGATCCTTGTTCTCTTTTATAACTTTCCACATCTGCTGTGCACTGAACGAAAATCCAGAAGCAGGGACAACACCACGTCTATCACCAGCAAGCCCTCCAGGAGAAATAGAATGGAAAAATCGCTGCCTCAGTTGAGCAACCTGTATAAGACAGGACATATAGCTGTAAGCCCCTATATATCCACTGTAAACTCAATAAGAATGGAAATTCTCTAAGGACTAATCAAATGAGGCCTGGATGTCAAGGAGTTAAGTGCCATCTATTGAGAGAAATTAAAACTTTCAGAAATAAGATAATGAAAAAAGCTTACTTACCCCTCTCTGTTTCAGCATTTTCATACCTTCAAAGTTAAAAATTTGCAATGTCAGGTTGTAATGTCACCCATCCGTTAAAATTTTCTGTTAAATCCTAAGAGAGAACGTGAAAATTTCCAAAATACCCATGTTTTTGGGGGAAGAAAAAAAAAGAGCAAGAAAAATTTAAACGGCACCTAACCCTCACCGGCCTTGGCTGTGGGTCTCCAGACCCATGGCTCCGAGGTCTTTTTTTTTTTTCCCTTATGTTTACTTTTTTTTCTTCAACAAAAACAATTAATGAGGATAATTTTGTATTTTTATTAGTTTTACAAGGGTATAAGGGACATTTCATCTCTTTACCATTTGATATAACCCCAAACCCTAACGGTATGAATAACATTGCACAATTCTTAAACTTTGCGACCCGACATTGCAAATTTTTAAACTTCGAAGGTATGATTGCAAAAATGCTAAAACAACTGGGGATAAGTGAAGTTTACCGTAAAATAATTCATTAAACAATCCAAACAATCATCACTGTACTACAAGCGAAGCATACAAGTAGCTCAGCCAATAAAGGCACATTGTAGTTTACACAATAAAGAATAACAAATTTCCAGAAAAAAATGGAAAAACAGCAGAAGAGGCCTTTAAGAGAAAAAGAACAGAGAAAATTATACATGTGTGTGTACATATATAAACGAATCTGGACAGTATGAAAAAACACTTCTTGAGATGCTTCTTATATTAAACAGATTACCTCCTCCTTGAACTTCTCCTCCTTCTCCTCATAACTGGATAAAGCAGTGATCTCAACCTTCATGTCAAAGAAAGTAAATCAACACATGAAGATTAATTACCAAGAAAACAAAGTGAACAACCGACCAGTTAGAGAGAGAGTATAGTACATTAAAAAATTCACTAAGAGGAGTATTCTTATGGGCCTGGGGCTTAGGCACTTCATCCCATATCTGCAGAATATACAACCTCTGAGAAATACTGAAGAAAAATAATAAAGAGAAAGGGGCATAAATCTGACTGTAAAAATAAAAGACAACCTTCTGAATATCTTCCCTTAAAACAGGCTCCAAATGTTCAAGTGGGGTCTACATGGAAAGCCACGAAGATTACAAAGATTTAATACCAAAAAATAGTGCATGTGAAGAAAAGACCCAAAGTATTTGGAAACATGTTGAGAATAAGTTTACTTGGTGCAGACCTTTGTTTTATCACGTATAACAAACAGCAGGGTTGATTTACGGGGACTGAACAAGCGCATCATGACCTACATATAGGAAAGTAACCAGAAGGTCATATACCAACCAAGAAACACTGACTGGAAAGAAAATGGCTATACAGTACCTGAAAAACTGTTTTTAGAAGAGGTTTATTGGCAGCATGCTCCCTACCAATATCATGGCACCACCTGTAAAGAATATTCAATCTCCAGTTGGAATCTAACACAATTCCTCATTACATGTGTACATAAAATCCTAAATAAGCATATTTATGTGGCATGTATAAGAGATTCCAAACCAAAGGCTCATTGTTTGAACAGCCTCTGTTTTCACAAAAAGCAGTCCTTTCTGAAGACTCATGGGTATGATTAAATATCAAAAAAAAAAATTATGAAATCATAAAAACTTACATGTTTATCAGCACAATGTCAGAAACTGCCAAAGCAAATAGAGCACTTTGTTTCTCAAATGCAGTATCATCCTGGAAGTGAGAGAAACAAAAACAAAAAAACACTATGACAGAAGATATTCACGTAGAGGTATAAGTTTCATAAAATATCATATACTTATCCAAAATAAAAATCTCAAATGAAAGTTCAGCTATCCTGTTGCTCACAAACAGATACCAGTTAAAGGAACTGATATGAGTGGGCCTCAGCATTTCAAAAATGTTCAGAAACATATACCAGTAATAAATTGAAGTGCAAAGGAACTGCAGTGTTAATTAAATGTATGAAAAGAAGTATATCACACCACAATCCATATTTGGTCAATGCAAAAAAAGGAAAGTGTTAAACCTAGGGACAGTTGCATCCATCCATACAATGCAGAAGATGTGAAGATTTCTATTTGAGAAAACTTCAAATAGATAATGGTAGGGATTTAGTTTCAAATGGTCCATGTAAGATATAATGACCAAAGAAATAAAAAGCAATCAGTTGAGGAAACAAAAGCTCGACTGTTGGGTTTTCTCAAAATCAGAGAAGGAACTATGCTCAAGTGAAAGGAGGAGGAACAATCTTAAAAATTTTAAAAATAAAAATTGCTATTTGGAGTTGAATAGGCTGCAATATCTTCCAAATCCACTAATGCAAGTATTTGTCAATGTTTTTAGGGTTACGTGAAAGAGAAAAAGAATGCACGTTATATTGTCTTACGTAGCCTACCTCACACATATTATTATATAGGCTTTGAAAAATATTACAATGACTACAATACCTTCAAACCCTAATACATTATTCTAGTACTCCCCCTCAAGCTGGAGCATATATATATATCATATAAACCCAACTTGTTACAAATATACTCTAACTGGTTCCAAAACAAAGCTTTTGTAAACACATCAGCTAACTGGTCTTCAAACTTCACAAATGCTGTAGATATATTTCCATCGAGTATTTTGTCTCTAATGAGATGACAATCAACCTCAATATGCTTAGTCCTTTAATGAAAAACTGGGTTAGATGCAACATGTAAATCAGCCTGATTATCACAAAATAACGGAATAGGAGTAGGAGCTGAGAACTCAATCTCTTGAAGGAAATGTTGTAACTAGGTCAATTCAGTAGCAGTATAAGCCATTGCCCTGTACTCTGCTTCAGCACTAGATCATGCCACTACTGTTTATTTCTTACTCTTCCAAGTAACAAGATTACCGCCAAAGAATATGTAATAACCTGTAGTAGACCGTCTATCTGAAGGAGAACTTGTCCAATCTGCATCAGTAAAACCTTCGACTCTAAGATGTCCATTTGGTCTATATAGTATTCCTAGACCAGGGGCTCTCTGACAAAATATTATGTGAATGGCTGAATGATTTAGCCTTGAGTTCTGTGTATTATATAGACTTTACAAGGATGTTATACATGAAAAGGGAATAAGTTCCCGCATGATTCTAGCCCTATACATGTAAACTATAATCTGTCAAATAATATATATATGCTAACTATACAAAATAATAAATGAAGAAATAAGGAAACAATCATGGGCTAAAAATTAGGAAACAATTATGGACAGCTGTGCTGTCCATTGACACTATCTTCAAATACCAAAGAATGTGAGTAACAGATTCCCAATGTGAAACCCAAGGAGCCTCCAAGAACTGACTAACAACACTAATTGCATATGAGACATCTAGCCTGGTGATAGTAAGATAGTTTAACTTCCCAACTAGACAGCGATACCTGCCAGGATCTTCAAATAATTCACCTTCACCCTTCAATAATTTCTTATTTGGATCCATCAAAACATCAACTGGTCGAGAACCCAAGAGACTTGTCTCTTCTAATAAATCAAGTGTATACTTTCTCTGAGATAAGTTGATACCTGTTCGAGATCTAGCAACTTCAATACCTAGGAAATATCGAAGTTTGCCCAAATCCTTTGTATGAAACTGCTGCTGTAGAAACTGTTTTAAACGGGCAATGCCTCCTGAATCATCTCCAATAATAACAATATCATCTACATATACCACAAGAAAGATATAGCTTGCACTAGTGTGTAAGCGAAATACTGAATGATCCGTCTGACATCTCTGAAGACCAAACTTCAATACTGCTTCAGAAAATTTTTCAAGCCATGCCCTCGGTGATTACTTGAGACCATACAATGTCTTTTTCAACTTACAGACACGGTCTTGAGACTCCCCCTGAGCAACAAACCCAGGTGGTTGCTCCATATAAACCTCCTCATGCAAATCCCCATGCAAAAAGGCATTTTTGACATCCAATTGAAACAAGGGCCAATACAGATTAGTAGCCAAAGAAATAAGAACACGAATAGAAGAAATTTTGGCAACTAGTGAGAAAGTTTCATCATGATCAATACCATAAGTTTGTATATAGCCCTTAGCAACCAGTCGAGCTTTCGATCGAACAACAGAACCATCGAGATTAAACTTAACTGTGAAGACCCATTGCAACCAACAGTCTTCTTATGAGGTGGTAAGGGAACAAGCTCCCACGTCCCATTTTGATGCAAGGCTCATTTCCAATTCCATAGCTTGCCTCCAACCGGAGTGAGATAAAGCATCATGCACTGTCTTTGGAATGGAAATACTAGAGAGGTGGGAAATAAAACAAGATAGTGAAGGAGATAAAGAACTAGCAAATACAAACTGATTGATAGGATGTTGAGTAGTGCAAGAACGTATACCTTTCCGTAGGGCAATGGGCAAGGAGTCTGATGCAGGTGGAAACACTGCATCTGGAGACGGTGAGGATGATGGTGGAGGAGCAGGAGCTGATTGGAGCGGTCGACGCGTATAAACCTGGAGTGGGGCAGGCAAGCGTGGTAGCGACAAGACTGGAGGAGCAGAGGTAGGCTCAAAGAGAAATGGAACAAGCAGTGGAATAGATGCAACATCAGGTGCTACAGAAGAGTCACCCAAGGAAGTAGTAGCAGGAAAATGGGGAAGAGACTCAACAAATGTGACATCGGCGCTAGTGAAGTAGCGTCGAAGAACAAGACTATAGCAACGATATCCCTTATGAGTGGAGGAATATCCAAGAAATACACATTTAATAGCACGAGGGTCAAGTTTATCAAAACCGGAACCTAAATTATGGACATAGCAAACACACCCAAAGTTCTTAAGTGGCAAGGAGAATGGGGAGGAAGAAGGATATAAAAGTGAATGAGGAAAGACACCATCTAAGACCGAGGAGGGCATCCTATTAATGAGATAACAAGCATTGAGAACAACATCACTCTAAAATTGTTTGGGGAGATGCATATGAGATAAGAGACAACATGTAACATCCAATAAATGACGATTCTTGCGTTTGGCCACACCATTTTGTTGTGGAGTGTGAGCACAAGAGATTTGATGGATAATGTCTTTATCAGACAAATAAGAAGTAAGAGAACCAGATGTATATTCTTTGGCATTATCCGAACGCAAGAGACAAATTTTCTGAGCAAATTGAGTTTTAACCATATTTCAAAAAATTTGAAAAATAGAGAATAGCTCAGTACGATTTTTCATTAAAAATAACCATGTCATACGGGAAAAATCATCCACAAAAGTCACAAAATAATGGAATTTATTGGACGCGATATTAATGGGACCCCATACATAAGAATGAACCAACTCAAAAGAACTCAAAACCCTACGGACAACGCTAGACGGAAAAGAAACACGATGATGCTTACTAAGCTGACAAGCTTCACAAGACACAGACAACTTAGGACGAAGACTTGGGACTTGATGCTTCAAAGTAGGAAGAGAAGGATGACCAAGATGACAATGCCATTGAAGAGTGGAGGCCGACGATTGCAAAGCGCAAGAGGCAGGTGTAGGTGCGAGATCCAGATAATATAATCCATCAACTTCATGCCCCATACCAATCATCCTTCTCGTCTTGAGATCCTGAAAAATGCACAAAGATGGGTAAAAACTAACTGAACAATTAAAGGCTTTGATAATTTTACTAATGGATAACAAATTAAAGGGTAAACCAGGAACATGGAGAACAGACAACAACTGAATATCAGGACTCAAATGGGTAGTGCCTGAGCCAGCCACTTGAGAGTGGGAACCATTAGCAAGGGTGACACTCCGAGGTGTATCAACAGAATGATAATCAAAAAGAGAAGTAGACAAACCAGTCATGCGTTCATTTGCGCCAGAATCAATAATCCATGGGTTGCTAGTGGAGGATAAAAGACAATGAGATGCAGTACTTGACTGATCAAGAGTAGCAGTGGAAGAGGAAGAAGCTCGCTTATGGGCTAAGAACTGAGCATACTCATTTTTCGGAATAGAGATCAAATCACACTCCAAATGGAAGCTTGACTGAGCAGGTGGTCCAGAAGTGGCTGGAGAATCTTCTTGAGAAGCAACCTGATTGGCAAACCCAGATGGTGGGCCATGTAAATTCCAACAATACTCCACAGAATGATTGCTTCGGCCACAATGAGTACATTTGCAAGACCCACGACCACCGGTGCGACCACTGCCTGAGAATCACGTCCACTGTGAAAACCACGACCACCTCAGCTGACACGTCCTCCACGGGAACTACCAGAACCACCACGTGCAATAATAAAGGCAGCGCGATCACCATTACGTTCAGAATTCAATGCAGGGCATGATTAGAGAGAGTAGCGCGCTAAATTCGAGAAAAAACCTCAGGAAGAGATGGGAGATCTGAACCACCCAAGATCTGTGCATGAACTAACTCATACTCGGGTTTAAGCCGAGAAGAAACCGAACCACATCCACATCTTGACGTTGCTTGTCCATTTTCTTGAGATCAATGGAGAGCGGTTGATACATGTCCCGCTCCTCATAGATGGCCACAACTGGATTGTAGTACTCGTCGACAGTCTAAGCACCCTACTCAAGCCCAAAATATTGTTTGCACACTTCATAAATGCGAGTAATATTCCCAGAACCAGAGTACATATGACTGAGATGATCCCAAATATCCTTGACAGTAGAAAGATAGATACACGAGAATCTAATGTAAGGCTCAACACTGTTCAACATAAGAAGATAATCTGATTGTCTTCCTGGTCCCAAAGGCTAGATGAAGTAGAGTCAAACGGTTTGCCTAATTGCAAATGAGTATACAGACCTTTCCCTCTCAAGAATACCTCGACAAATCGTGCCCAATAGACATAGTTTTTACCAGTTAATTTCACAGATGTCATAGATGCATTGCCCATAGAAGCTGAAGTAGTTAAATCCGATTTAGTAGTAGTCATACTGTGTCGAATCTACTACAAAGTGGATCAATAATACCAACGAGGCCTAAAGACACAACAACACAACCAATAAAGTGTGTAAAATGGACAAAAAACAGCACAATTAAACCTGGATCAAGTGAAAGCGAACTGAACTGGCCTGAAACAAGCTGAACCAGACCTGAAACAGTCTGAAACAAACGGAACCGGGCCTGAAGAAGACTGAACCGGGTCTGAAACATGCTGAACTCGGTCTGAAACACGCTGAACCGGGTCTGAAACATGCTGAACCAGGTCTGAACTTGACTGAACCGGTCCTGATGTGGGATGAACCAGGTTTGGAGCACTGCGGGTTGGGTTGACCCCAAATATTGAAGAGCAATACCAACTGGACTGACCTGTGTGGATTTGGGTCGACCCGGCCCGAAAGAGAGTTGGACTTGGTGGATCCAGCCCAAATACTAACCGGAATAGCTTATCCCCGAATAGCAAAAAGATATCCTTGACCCGGCTAGAGGATAGAGAGGACCGAACCCAAACAGCAATCGTCTTCTCTGAAAGTCGTCGGAACCTCACCGGTGAGACTTAGACCGTGCCGGCGACCACAACGGCAGCAGCGACAGATATTTGTGGTGATGACTCCTACGCAACCTCCACCGAAACCCACTCACCGAGAGAACCAAACCACCACTAAACGTTTCTCTGACCACCGGCGACGGCACCAACCACCACAGACCACACCGGCGACACCAACCGACCACCCTGAAGCATTTATTGGAACTCAGGGAAGACAAAACGGAGATCCACGATTGTGGTTCCACCTACTACACCGAACCCACCATTGACGGAGCAAATCATGGCGACGACGGCTATATGTGATCTCGACGCCATCGTTCGCCTAACACGGACATTAAACCCAGAGCCTTAGTCGCCTTCGATAGGCAGCACATGCAGGGTCTTCAAGGTTGATTTGTTCTATTGTGTACGACAACAAAACAAGAAAAGAAAGAAAAAAAAAAAAAAAACGAAAAAAGGGGAGTAAAGGTCGTATAGTATCAAAAACATCATGATTAAACCTTAGGCTCTGATACCATGTTTTTAGGGTTACGTGAAAGAGAAAGAGGAGGCACGATAGATTGTCTTACATAGCCTACCTCACACATATTATTATATAGGCTTTGAAAAGTATTACAATGACCACAATACCCTCAAACCCTAATACATTATTCTAACAGTCAGCATGCCTCTATGTTCTTAAAACTAACTTCACCATGGAAGAAAAACAACAATCTATGTCAAATAGTTTCAACATCTACCCTAGATCAAGCTATCAATAAAACATTAACTCATTAGTCTTGGGAATAATATGGCAAGCTTCCATTTTAATGCCACCATTATGTAACTTGCGCCAGGGTTCTCCAAGAAAGAATGAGGGACACAAGGAGACAGGGAGAGAGAGAGAGAAAAAATTCGTTGAAGTTCTTTTGTAATGCTGATATTTAGCAAAAGCACAAAATTATGTACATGAACTACTTTCCTAAAAGGAACTGTATATTATATAGCATGATAACCTAAAAATAATAGAGCAAGCTTCCATTTTAATGTCACCACTATGTAACTTGGGCAAGGGTTCTCCAGAAAAGAAAGGACGACAGAGGGATGCAGGGAGAGAGAATAAAATTTGAAGTTCTTGTCTAATACTGATAAGGTAGCAAAAGCACATAATTAGGTACATGAACATATGGCCCAGGGAAAAAAAGGTACATGAACATATGTAGACACACACACATGTATACACAAGTACGTAAATATGTATTAATGCATTTAAGCCTCCTTATCCCTCCCACTCAGCAGAAAAATGGGAACTAGAAATAGCCCATTCCACCCAAGAAAGCTACTGAGGAATGCAAAATTCTATCCAGTGTGGAGGACTTGGAATGCTGCAATGTCAGCCCCTACATAGTGCTGGAGGGTGGGCTCCTGTAACAGCTGAAGGATGGTTTTTCAGCTGCTATTGGTCAAAGATTGTCCACCATAATTTTTCTGTACAATACATAAAATAAAGAGGGAAGAGGAAAACAAAGATTTCCTTGACAATATTCAAATTTTGGTGCTCAAAGGACAATAAACAGTGAAAATGAAGAGTTAAATTGCTCAAAAGAATAAAAAAAAAATTGTGATAAAAGGAACACATAACCTACAGCAAGGAAGATGAATAAGAAAAGTGATAAGTGAGATTTTATAAAAAGCATGAAGCACCTCAAAGTACAGGAAGTATAGAAAAGGAACATCTAGAAAGAGAACAAAAAGAAAACAAAGACTCACAAAAACCCAATTGCCCTCTGACCCAAAAACCCAGACGCATCAGTGCAGTTCTTGTCCAACAGATCCCCAAGACGCACCACCTCTGCGAACGACGGTGCATCCCCAACCACAAAAGACCTTTCCCCACCAAAATAGGTTGCATCCAAACCCAACCTAGACCCATCTTTCTTCCCCAACGAAGAAGGGACACCAAGTGGCGGTCGCAACATCACGACGGAGGAACCAACCATGGAATCGAAATAGACCTTCACCTTGCTTAGTTCGGCAGTAAAGCAGCCCCATCCCCATCCTTCTCAACCCTCTGGGATCATAACAAGACTTCTCCGACCAACCATCGTGTATACCACCACCTCTAAAAACCGGCTGGAACTATTGGAGCCTCTTTGAGCAATAGACACTTTCGAATCCTCCCTAAAGGATTTAATGAAATTTGCTCAACCAGAGTTGCACACTAACTCCTCCACCGTAGAAGACAACCATCCAGAACACAAAGCAGCCAAAAACATCAAATGAGAAAAACCTCTCCTCCTTTCCTCCAACCGAAGCACCGAGGCTCCTTCCCCCACCGAAAGCTCAAACTTTTTAGCCTCCACAAATGTCTCAAAAGAACCATCTCTGGCCAAATACTGTACTCTCTCGAAAGAAAGACCACCCCAAACTGCACCGAAAACTACAACCCAGAGCACCAAGACCTGGTAGGCTAAAACTTGACACGCCTCCACTCAACACTACTAGAAGCGAAAGGAGGGAGGCAAATCTTTGACATAATAAGAGATGAGGAGGGTTGCTAACGATCAGAGGCTAAAAACTAGCGGGACGCGCATACACGTGCCACCGCTAGCAGAGAGAGGGAGAGAGAGAGTGAAAAAGAGGAGAGAGAAGCTCTCGAGGTGATGTAAATTTCATTTTCACCCCCCATTAAGGCCTACATATAGGCCTAGTAAACCTATTAAATCCCTAAAAACAAGAAAAAAAAATACTTCAAGACTCATCCTAACCAAAAAGTTCAATATCAGGGCCCAAATTCTAATTTCTAACACCACCACGTTCCAAAAACAATAAACACAATTATATTTTCTCATGAGTCTCATATCAATAGGGTGTACCACATGGGTCCGCCAAATGTACCACTTACAGTCGAAAATGAAGCAACAAACTTATCAGAGTATACAAAAATATATGAAGATTGGGTCAAGTGCAGGTTTTTTGTTGTGGATGTGTGCGCATGAGCATGTGAATGTGCCTACGATTAGTTATTTTCCTTGCATTCAAAATGAATAGAGCCATATTGACATCTACTATACCACTCTTATCACAAAAACACCATAACTTTTGCCACATAAAGTGTATGAAAGATTAACAACCCTCCCTTTTGGTAAAAACTACGCTTCATAATTGTATCTTCTTAAATAAAAGCACAAATTCTAATAAAAATCTCATTACCTCGCCTCTTTCCCTCCCATCAGTGCCCTCCAAATCCATGGCAATTGTGCAAGGCTCAATGCCAGCACACTTAGCTATCCAAATGCCTTTGGTTGTTTGATTCCTACAATAACACAAAATTATATTGCTTGTTTCTCAAATGGAGGTCAATTCAAAAAGCAACGAGAAGCAACAGAAAGTGTCTTCTGGTTAACCATATATGAAGCAATTAAAAAACCAACCTTCCCTTGTATGCATCCATCTCCTTGAAATTTGTATGGAAAAGATGATTCAATAAGGTGCTCTTCCCTGCTCAGCAGAGGGAGTTGGAAAAAAAGGAAAAAGAAAAAAGAACATTAGCTTAGTTCATAAGATTAAATCACACTCAAGAGACACATACTTTTTTTGATAAATAATTCATATCATATATATAAAGGCACAGGAGAGCGCAACCCTAGTATACAGGAAGTATACAAGGAAAAACCCCATTAAAAGCAAAAAGAACTACAAAACTCCGCAAAATGCGAGAAACTAGGCAGAAGAGAAATATGAAATGCCCCAGTCCAAACAAAGTGAGAATTGAGCATAAAACTCAAGAGCTCGATCTTCAACTTCTCATGATTTTTAAAACATCTGGCATTCCGCTCACTCCAAACGATCCACATGACGAACAGCAGGGCTAGTCTCCGCACAAGTAGAACATAACGATTTCTCCTCTGACCTCTCCAACAAGCTAACATATCTAGCACCGTCTCAGGCATTACCCAAGTAACGCCGAAAAGAGGGAAAATGACACCATAAATCTCGTGCTACATCACAATGTAAAAGAAGATGGTCTATACTCCTCTTACACATGCAACACCATCCCACCACTAAGACTCCTCTCTTACGCAGATTATCCACTATCAAGATCTTACCAAAAGCTACCATCCACACAAAAAAACTCACTCGTATAGAAACTTTAACTTTCCAAATACTCCTCCAAGGAAAGGAAGAGACCCCCGATGTAGACAGTTCATGGAAAAACGAATGCCCCACAAACTTCTTCCTTTTTGAGGGGATCCACCAAATACAATCCTCCCCACCTTGTCGCCATCTGAAAGAATACAACAAACCAAAAAAGGAAAGCACCACCTCTACCTCCCAATCTTGAACACCTCATGAAAAAGACACATTCCAAAGCAATACCCCATTGGAAATCTGCATATTATCCAACACCCTCACCTCCTTACACCGAACAATGCGAAATAAATCCGAAAAGACATCCTTCAAAGATTGAGTGTCACACCAAACATCATGCCAGAAGCTTATAAAGGAACCATCTTCAACATCAAAAGAAAGATAGCTCGAAAAAACACCCCACCCCTGCCGAATATGTTTCCACACTCCAACACCGAAAGGCCCCTCCACTTCCTTAAAACACCAACCTCCATTCAAGTAACCTCCAGAACGCTTCCTTTCCCGTTGCAAACCTCCACAACCATTTACCCAACAGTACTTGATTAAACTTACACAGATTACGAACGCCCAATCCACCAGACTACAAAGGAGAACAAATCTGTAAAAACTTAACCAAATGGAACTTGAACTCCTTAGTGAGACCACCCCAAAGAAAGTCGCGTTGGAGTTTCTCTAACTTGTTTGCCACACCCACTAGAATAGGAAACAAGGATAACAAATAAGTGGGTAAATTTGACAAAGTGCTTTTTATCAGGGTCAGCCTCCCATCCTTTGACAAATAAAAAGCCTCTGCCAACCGGCCAGTCGCCTTTCCATGTTCTCGAAGATACCATTCCATATAGCAGTCAACTTATAGCGTGCCCCCAACGGAAGGCCCAAGTACTTCATCGAAAGCCGAGCCACCCTACATTCGAAGAGGCTAGCCAAACTGTCAATATCATTCACCTCACCAATAGGTATAATCTCTGATTTGGACAAGTTAATTTTTAACCCCGAGACCGATTCAAAACAAAGAAACAGGCATCGCAGATTACGAATGTGATCCTCATTGGCGCCACAAAAGATCAAAGTATCATCGGCGAATAATAAATATGACACAACCATACCTGCGTTATTCCTTGAGCCCACAAAAAAACCATCTACGAGACCCCTGGATTCAGTGACAGCCATCATCTTACTCAGAGCCTCCATAGCAATCACAAAAGGCAAAGGGGATAATGAATCCCTTTGTCTTAGTCCCCGATCACTACTAAAGAATCCTGAAGGAGTTCCATTAAACAACACAGAAAAACGCACTGTGGAGATACAAAACGCTATCCACGCTCTCCATTTTCCTCTGAAACCACATCTTTGCAGCACATATAAGAGAAACTCCCAATTGACATGATCATAAGCTTTTTCTAAATCAAGTTTACAAATCAAGCCTGGGACCCCAAATCGAAAGCAACTGTCAATGCATTCATTTGTGATCAAGACCGAATCCAAAATATGTCTCCCCTGAATAAAAGCATTCTGTGACTTAGAAATGATCTTGTCCAGCACATGTTTCAGTCTGTTTGCTAACACCTTAGATAAAATCTAATACACAGCATCCACTAGACTGATAAGAGGAAAATCCTTGAGGTCCACCACTCCAACTTTCTTAGGAATGAGGGAAATGAAAGTTGCATTCAGACTTTTCTCAAAAATCCCTTTGTTATGAATTTCTTGAAAAACCGCCATAATATCCTCTTTAAGAATGACCCAACATGCTTTAATAAAAGCCAAAGAAAACTCATCAGGCCCGGGGCCTTGTCACCATTCATAGCTTCAACCACCTCAAACCGAGAGAGAGAGAAAGAGCAAGAGTGATGAGACCGTACTTGCTAATTCTATAATTATTGTATTTCTCAAAACAAACCATTGAAAAGTAGTAACCACACTACAGGAGTCCCCATTTAAAAAGCATAATTGGCAGTATATTGCCAGCCTTGAGGTAAATAAGAACGACCCCGTTTGCAAACCCCTTTCCTTTTTCCTTTTTCCTTTTTCCTTTCTACCAAAAAAGTCAAAACATTAACAAACAAATTTCACCACAAAAAACTCAAAACTCCTTTTACCTTTATGTCACATCAAAACACTTTTTCAACCAAAACACAAAAAAAATACCTCCTAAAAAGGGTTATCAAACACACCCAATATCCTTTCCATTTTTGGCATCAAACTGGCCCAATCCACATAAGTCACCCAATAACAAGAGCTGATGCCACTTTATTCTTTCACCCTCCAGTGATACATAGACAAATAATTGTTTTTCACCCTTTTCTTTGCTGATAGACTTTACATCAGAAAAAGGAGGAATGGAAAAATCAGGCCCAGCCTCTCCTCATCTATCCACTTCATCTTCTACTTCCCTTTGTTAGTGGCACCTTCAGCCCCAATTACTGTCACCTCCACCTTCCTCTACTTCAATTGACAATCACACCATTACCATTGATGCCATTGGATTATTCATAGCATTTAATTAAAAAAAAATTATTAAAAAATAAATAAAAAATAAAACATTTTTATATATATTATAATAACATTCATATCTCACTTATCTCCCTCTACAGTTCCTTCACCCTCTAAAACTCAATATAATTTCCACCCCAATACATGAACCATTATATATCTTTACATTGGCACCACTCTGAAAAGATCATCTAAATTTACACTCCCCTCAACCAGACAGTCTGTTAACCCCATCATTGTGAACAATTTAAGTCATTGCTTGCTTTCCAAACAAAAGCTCCATTTCAAAGAGAAGCAGAACTACTAAATTCTTCAACTTCCAGTTTCCACTTCTAATCAACCTGGGCAACCCCTTAATTTAATTTAGAATCAATCAACCAAAAATTTCATCCTTCATCACTGTAAATATTTTAGTTCAATCTCTCTTCGAAACTTCTCAAAAACCTCATCACATTGATTGGTGATTAGATGGGACCATAGCCTAGTAAAGACTCTCCCTCTTAACCAATTCTCCAAAACTAGATAAATCCAACTTCCACGGGAAATTTGATCCTCACACTCTAATATAATTCAAATGTTCATCCCTTCTACCTTCTTACACAGCATGCACCATTGCCTCAAAAGGCTACTACAGGAGGGTTTGATTTGATGATGTCATTTTACACCATTAACTCTCAAATATTCTGCAGAGTATAAAGGGTTTTTTTTTTTTGGCATCTAACTAATTGCAAGAGATTCTACTAAAACATTTTTAGTCATTTCCGTCAAAATCTCCCAAAACTAGCAAATACATAGAAGTTTAATGACACATAGAATAATTGACGAAGCCAAGAACTGAACACATGAAAAGTGATCAATGGGAACAGGAAAGATCCCAAATATGCCAAGAACGTCCATGGATTGGCTCTAAACCCTCCAAGCAAACAGCTTTTTCAAATTAGTATTGCAAACAACATCACCAACACTCCCATGCAAAGCAGGATAAACACAATACGCGAGAGCTAGCCATTAAGCTCAAGTTTGCAATTCAACAAGCTCAGACTCTACTAAACAGGATCAGAAACAACAAAATAAATTCAAAAAAACAAAGGCCAACTTGAACTGATTTATGCTAGGCACGGCGGCGAATTGGATATCATTTGAGTATGAAAAAAGAATGCAGAAGCGCGATTATCGAAGTTCTAGAAAGCTGAAGTGAAATACAGACGTACCGCTACTTTGAGGGCCCATGACGGCGACGACGGCATAGGAGAGGCCGCACTCGGCGAGCTTCACCTTCTTCGTGAAATTCTCGAGGCCTTGCACGTTGAAGTCGCCGTTGCCGTCGATGAGTTGCGTGGCGCAGCGGTCCTCCGCCATCACGGAGTCGAAATTGAGGTCGCTTAGAGTGGAGATGAAATGGAATCACTTGGAAAGATAGAGAGCCAGCCAGGGTTTCCTTGGGGTTCAAGCTTCTTTGGGATTCTTCTAGAGAAAGACAAAAAGCTTCTCTCAATTTTCACTTTTTGAAAGAGAATACTATTTTTTCTGTTTTTTTATTCCTGAAAGAATACGTGAGATTTGTGCTGAGTTTAGCCAATCATGTCTTGGCGTGTCAATGATAAGAATAACTGAGACTTCGGATCAACCAGGTTAGTTAGTTTTTTTATTTTTTTGTTTTTTTGGAGGAAAATGTGTAGGTTGGGATAAAGGTGTAAACGAACCGAGCTACTCGTGAACATACTGAAGATTGACTCGACTAAGCTCGACTCGTACTCGAATCGGTTTTTATATGAGCCATTAGTAAACACAAAACTATACTCGATTATTAAACGATACAAACTCATATAAACTCAGCTCAATTCGGTTAATGTTCGTGAAAAAGCTTGTATAAGGCTCGATTCGTATATATTAATATATGTATATATGTTTATTAAAAATTTATTAAATACCAATAATTAATTTGTTATATAATTTATATGTATATTGTACAATACAAATGAATAATATCAACACTTAATTATATGATTCATATAATCTAATAACAATTTAAATATTTAATCATATTATTCATATAATATACTATGACCATATGATCATATAAATACTATGACCATATGATCATATAATAATGAGTAATTCTACACGGCGCTCAACAATCCCTCCAGCGTCCCTCTCCTCTGACGTGGCTAGACGTCATGCTCTTTTTTAAAAAAAAAAAAAAAATTAAGAAAATGCGGAAGGTGCGTTTAATATGAAACAGGAACTCATTTTCTCCCCCAAAATTTTTTCCCCCCAAATCTTTCCCTCCTCCCTCCTTTTCCATCTCCATCTCCTCCCTCCCCCACCGACCGCCAGCTACCCAGAAGCTCCGTCGACCAGCAGGTACGTCCATCTCCATCTCCACCGTACAGCTCCGACGACCTATCTCCATCTCCATCTCTTCCCACCGTACAGATTCGACGACCCATCACCACTGCCGAACCACCACCGCCAACGAGCCGACCCATCAAAAGAGGTAAGGTTTTCTCTGTTTTTTTCGTCTTTTCCTTTTGATTTCCTCTCCTTTAGTAGCGTACACAGATCTGGTTTTTTGATCTCGAATCTGAGTTTGATTTTTCTCAAATCTGGCTGGGTCTGAATCTCAGATGCTTTTGGGGTTTGAATCCGGGTTTGGGCATTTTGTTTTTCACGCTTTAGTTTTGGTTGATTTTGTGTTGAAGCTGCTGAAGTCCTCTGCTCTCCGGTAGCTGGCCGAATCAAACGCCCAAGAAGACTCAGCAACTAACTAAGTAAACTTCTATCTCTGATAATATTTCAAGGCCATTTTTTTTCTCGTTATTTTCCTTTTTGGGGGCTTTTTTTGTGATTAATGATTTCTGACTCTTGATTAAAAGAGTGGGTTTCAAAGTGGGATGAAATTGATTTCTTTCTAGGTTCAATTGAACATCTACGGAGGTTGTGGTTGGTCTCAATGGGTTGCTGTTTCAGTTTTTTATAATGACAATGTCCCGTTTTAGTGTATGGAATTGGCTGGACTTTATTCAATTTGCAGGGATCTCATAATTCAGCGCTCGGGCCTCTTGGATTCTGAAATATGATCAATGTCTGTTTCTATTTCTTTTCTTACATTGATCTCAGTTTATGTTTCTTTATTCACCCAGAAGTAAAAAGAAAACAAAAAAGCTTATGATTGTCACTTGTTCTCTGACGTTTTGTTTTTCTATTCATATTCCCTACATTATTTCATACCACTATTCCATACTAGTAAAGAAGCAGAATGTGAACATTAATAAAAGAAAGAATTGTAATGATCATATTCCCTACGATTATAAATGAAAAATGATCGTATTCCCTACATTAGAGATATTTGTTAGTGCTGCTATATTATGAAATGTGTATTTGTATGTATCTACACATGTATGGCTTATCTCATATTTCTGCTATATCATGATTGTGACATTGGTGGTAATGCTTGTTACAGGCAAACAAAGCAAGCAAGAAGTTATTGTGGTACAACAAACAACTCAATTGGGATTTTCTTCTCAAGGGCTTGTAATTCTCACTATGTGACGTTCTTTAAGAGCTTGTGGAATCGTTGTAGAATCTCATTTTTTATGTGGAAGTTGTGAAGTCTCATTTTTGTGGAATCACAAGAATCAACC
>FXXK01001157.1:59235-85647 GCA_900184695.1 Betula pendula | reverse complement strand
GAGAGAATAGTTGTGTAATCTCTTTCTTTTCTTTTTTTTTTTTGTGAACATTATATATCATGGATACATTTATGGTTTGAGTTGAAATTATGGCCATGTAATTCAGCAACAAAGTCTTGATGGACAATTCCTTTTTGGTTAGATATCTTTAACAATGGGTTTTTTAGTGATTCGTTTGTTATTTGTTGGAATTTGCTGCATAGCATCCTCAAGAAAATAAAGGATGGGAATTGCATAACTGAGATAGAGACAAGAATTCAATTGAAGACAAGAATTCCAACAAAAAATTTTCAAAAAATAGTGACAAAACATTCCTACGAATTGAACTTGGGGTTTGGGTTTTCTGTAGCATATATGATGGAATGATGAATGCAAATCCAAGGCAAATCAACACACTATTGATGCTTGAAAAATACATTACATATGGTGGGTGCTAAAAGTCATTATTGTCTTAGTTGCTTTACAATTGACATTTGGTCATAGTGTATACAAGACGTCTTTGATAAATGAAATTACACATTACTATTTTGATAAATGCAATTATACATCAAAACATTCATATTATCAAATAAATTCTTGATTTTCTACATCATTACAAAAGCCAGCGATCAAACCTATTGAGTGATTTTTCAAACTAAATTGAACAACATCCGACACAACCTAGAAGGGCACAAGTTGCTATTCACAGCCCTGAAGAGCACAAAATCTGTCTATTTTTGCTTACTTTTATAAGCCAATCCAATGCCTGCTCATACAATTTTTAAAAATTTAATTGAGGAATTGGTTTGATCAACTTAATCAAACCGTGTGATGTATCATTGAATTCATAACGTTTACAATTAAAGAGATTAAGAAGAACTACACTACCTAATTACAGATTCAAACCTATACCAGTTTAAAAAAAAAAAAGATAAACAATACATTTGAATTCAATGGATGCTATCAATTAAGAACTATGGCTCAAGTATATCATTATCGTGGCTTTGAATACTTGGGGAGTTATAGACAACTTTATCCCAATAGAATTTGAATCTGAGAGTATATCATGATTGTGGCTTTGAATACTTGGTGAGTTATAGACAACTTTATCCCAATAGCTTAGGATGCTGAAGTGTTACTCTGCTATCGTAACTCTGCTGCAGATAAACTTGTGCTCCCAATTGATGATTGAGATACTGCTAAGGTGAAGATTGAGCTTATCCCGTGACTTGGAAAGAAAAGAAAACAGCAAATTGAATAGATAACGTAGCTGCTGCGCAGGTAGTTGGTAGTTGGTCCCCCATCATCATTAATAACTGCTTTAGCATCATCCAATCTCCCAGCCTTCCACAAAAAACAAAAGACAGCATTGAGAAAATTAAGCACAAAAACACGATTTGGAATAATGAATGGATGAGTCCTACTTTACAGAAGCCAGCGGAGGCTGTCTACCGCAAACTGCATACCAAGTGTGAAGTGTAAGAATAAATCCAGGAACACTTGCAATGTACAACATCATCCTCCACCTGAAACAGTTCCAAGAAGATAAAAATCTATGCTTTAAAAACTCAAGATCTTCCAACTTCAATAGAAAAGTACTACTTTCTGCTTCAAATTTAAACGCCATCCCAACCATTGTATGATAAAAGGAAATGCCTGTATATGTGGGTAAGAAATAACTAGCACATAAAACACCATTTACCTATATCTATATGATAAACTGATAAACATAACATTGGCATATGGATTAAAATCATCTGTACAAGGTTACAAATCCTAGCAGTTCCTGACCTACTTTTCCAAAGCCGCGATAAAAGCCTATAACACAAAAAAAAATGCCTACATATGCGGGTAAGATATAACAAATGGATTACAAAATTCCCATAAACAAAATGGAGAAGAACCTCACCAATGTGAATCATTGTCATAGGGAAATCCTAGAAAGAGCGACACAATAATCCCAGGGCATTTGCCAATTTGACATAAGGTTCTCTATATTTTGTAAGAGCAACCTACAACATATACCGTCAAAAGAAGATGAGTAAAAGAACTAAATACGGATGCATCTAAAAATTCCTCACCCTAAATCCACTAAAAATGTACTGATTATAGAAGAAGTATGCTCCCAATAGAACACAATTATCAGAATAAAAAACCCATCCTAAAATTACGCTTACATGGAAATCTTATACAGGATAAAGTCACAACACTCTTAACAACCCCCTTCCACAATTCCAGTTCATCCGATTTTCTAAAATATGCAACAGTGACATTTTCATACGAGGTGCACCTGAGATCCATATTCAAGTAAAATAATTGATTTTTTCCAAGTAAGCTAAATTATCTTGAATACCTTCAAATCTCGAGAAGACAAGACATTCTAATGGTTGCCCAGAAGGATTTTAAAGGAGTCTCCCATGCACCTTGAATTATTCTTACCCGAGTCCCACCATTTGGAAAAAGCATAAAAAGTTTGGGAATTCCATCAATCGTGTTGAGAGAATACGAATCTCTGAATCTATGTCCTCTACAAAAACTAGCTTATATGGATGAATCAAGAAAAGGACACGGAGAAAAAACATGGATCAAAAGATCAATCACAATTATGGAAGCATCCTCTCCTCTCCGGAGAGGAGAGGGCTTCAACATAAAATCGACCCCCAAATGCATCTGAGATTCAGACCCAGACAGATTGAGAACAATCGAACTCAGATTCAAGATCCAAAAACAACTCAAAAAACCAGAGCTGTGTGACACTACCAGGGGAGAAGAAATCAAAAGAAAAAAAAATGAAAAAAAAAAAGAGAGAGAAAACCTAACCTCTTTGGATGGCTCGGCTCGTCGGCGGTGGTAGTTTAGCTGTGGTGATGGGTAGTCGGGTCTGTACTGTGGGAAGAAATGGAGATGGAGGGGTACCTTGTGGCCGGAGATGGAGATGGAGATGGAGATCGACGTACCTGGCGGCGGTGGTAGCTGGTGGTCGACGGTGATTGTGGGTAGTTGGTGGGTGGCGGTCGGAGGGAGAAAGGGAGGAGATGGAGATGGAGGGAGGAGGGAAAGATGTTGGGGGGAAAAAATTTTGAGAGAAATGTATTCAACGTTTCGTGTTAAACGCTGGTTTTGAATTTTTTTTTTTCTTTTTTTAAGGCATGACGTTGGACCACGTCAGAGGGGGAGGGACGCTGGAGGGACAGCTGAGCGCCGTGTAGAATTACTCCCATATATTCATATTGTCATAGTAATTTATATTATATGAATATGATCTAAGTATTATCATTAAATACTTATAAATTATAAAAATTATAATTATTATAGATAATCTCATAAGTATATGATAAGTTTTTTAATTCCGATATATATATAAAAAATTACAAATTAATTAAGTTATAACTATAAATTATAACAATATAAATTACATAATGTGAATTGTCATATAAGTATACAAATTTATACTGATAAAATAATTAAATATCTAGAATAAATTACACAATGTATACTATAAAGTATACAGGTAGATGTATATTATTACTGTATGTCTACAATAAATAATAGTATATTAATTACTATTGTTAGTTTTACAAACTTAATATATGTTATCATACTATTAACTAATATATTAATGTTAGTTAATTAATATAGTATCATTAGCATAGCATATAATCATATATATTAGTTAATATTCATATGTATATATTAGTAAAAAATAGTATATATGTATATTGATAATTCGATTAATATATAATAACTTAGTATTACTAAATTAATAAACAATTTAATTAACAAAAGTTATAGGTAATTTGAAGTTATTCATTATGTAAGATGTATATTTTAATATGTTTCTATGTTAATGTGTAACATATATACAAATATCAAGTTACTATGATAGTGACTAGTGTGTAACATTAAATATATTAACATTGGAATCAAGAATGTGTTTCTTATATTCACAATCTAAGTATTATTATTAGAATTTATATCACATGGTCATATTTATATTATATGATCATATGATTTAAGTATTATCATTATATACTTAGGATAAATTTGATTCATAAGTATCATATGATCTAAGTATTATCATTAGATATTTAAGAATTATAATAATTATGACTCATAATGATAAAAAATATATATAATTACAAATTAAGTTATAAGTGTATAAGTATAAATTTATCACATAATGTGACATAAGTATACAAATTCATATAGTATACAATGTTATATAATTTATGTTATAACTTATAATATATATACTAGCATATTAATGTTAGTTAACTAATTACTTCAAAAAACAAAAAGAAATTAGTTAACTAATAATGTTAATGTTACAAACTTAATATACGTTATCATATAAGTTAGTTAATATTTTATATTTGTATTGACTATTTTTACAATTGTCTATCAATAGATACTTAGATATCATTAGATCACATGATTTAAGAATACAAGTTCACATAATTAAGAATACAATTGTCTAATTATAGTCAATATTCTCTAATTAAGACCTCAAATTAATAAATATGAATGAATATGTATTCCATAAAAAAATAAAATTTAAGGCCATAATTATAGTCAATATTCTTTAATTAAGGCCTCAAACTATAGTAAAATGTAAATAAGTAATTAATAGTACGTTTTGTCTATACGTAATTAATTAATAATTATGGTAAATAAGTATCAATATTTTTTAATTAAGGCCTCAAATTATGGTAAAATTAATAGCATTAAATATGATAATCAAATAATAGCTGATATATACACGTTCAAGAATAAAGCATTTATGAATAGAGTACGACGATTGTTATCCAATGTTTAAAATAAAATGAAAAAAAAAAGTGAAGAATATGGAAAATCTCTAAATATTTTATTCAATTACAAATTTATCTCTTTATAAGTTTCCATTTTTTTTTTCCTTTATTTATCTATTCAAGTCTTATTCAAATTCGAATTATTAGTGTAATACTAACATGTTAATGCATTTTAATTTTTTAAAATACAATATAGTTTATATACTTACAATTATAAAAATACAATACGTTACATATTTATGATATTTTAATTATTTTTTGTAATACAAATAATTTTAAAAAAATTAGCGTTTTTTTTTTTTTGGGTTAAAAAATGTTTTAAAGCCTCAAAAGAGTCCAAAATAATGCATAAAAACATATCAAAATGCTGCGTTTCAATGTCCAAGAAAAATGCTTAAAAAAAACGCTGAGTTGAAGGTGTTTTTTTGAAACTTAATTGATGACCGTTGGATTAGATTGGATGAAGTTTGTGGACCGTTTGATTTTTTTTTTGTTGGGAACAGTTGTCACGTATTACTAAAGGTGAAAGTTATACCGTGTGGTATGCTATATCATCAGCACACTTATCGACAATTAAAAATGAATCATCAAACACACGTTTTTAATAAACGGTCAAGATCAAATATTGAATTTATGTTTATCCGGTTTCACCAAGATATGGGCATAGAGGAATATGTCACTCCCCTAGTTTCTAACACATGCACACAATTCTAGGTGTAATTGGCGCTGGCTTCATTAATTGCTCCTACTTTTCTATGCGAATTTTGGGCCGTTGGATGAAGATCAGAAGAAATCGTGGCCGTTGGATTGATATAGTTACATACAGCTGTAAACAACTAGGGGCTAGAGTATTATCTGGTGTTTCGCACTACTTCATGAGCTCGGTAATCCAACAACTATCAATTAATCATCAAATACAATTTGTAAAACATGGTTAGGATTACTCATTAATTGGTGATGGATCTGGTTTCACCAAGACATGCGAACAAATGAAAAAAAATTTAAAATCTTCGAAAACAGTAATTGAGACCGACTTTAATTTTGTTTGCTTTTTTCATGCGAAATCTGTGCCGTTGGATGAAGATATGATTAATTTGTGGCCGTTGGATTTCGATAGTTGCATATAGCTGTAAGCAACTATGGGCTAGAGGTTATTTAGTGTTTCTCATTACTTCATGAGCTTACTAATCAAATGACTGTCAATTAATCATCAAAGACAAATAATGAATCAACGGTTAGGATCACCCATTAATTGGTTGATGGATCCGGTTTCACCAAGACACGGGAATAGATGAAATAAATTGAAAAAAATTTTAAAACGTCCGAACATTTAATAATTTATTCCGTTTTATTAAAAATCAATTTTAATAAAAATAAATTTAATCTGGCCGTTTGTTTATTTTACTATCAATCCTAGCCATTGGTTTCTACATATTGGTTTACAGCTGTAATCCATTTTCTTCTATTCAATGTATATTATCATGAGCCCATTCTTATAGATATTATCTAACAGTTTATACTAAATCTTGCAATCGGTGATTAAACTAAACGATCAAGAACACACATGTGGCACTGATTTTAGCTATAAACACTCATATTAGATAAACTTCCAAAAAGTTTCGTTTCACATATAAACCCATGTTTTGCTTTCATTCATTTCTTACCTTCTACACACTTCCTGACTTCCGTCAACCTTAGACTAACCCTTATTCTTCTCTCTTTCAATTTTTCCTGCACTTCAAGAATTAGAGAAAGATATCATCTTGCACTTTCTAATCATGGAGATAGAGTTTGTGACCGAGTTTCCTCACACGCACATGAATAAGCGACCTGCGAAGAGGGCACGTCTAGGCTGGGGCATTCTTCCTCAGGTCCCAAAGGCATAATCTTTGTAATGACCCAGGGAAAAGCGCTAGCCACATCTGCGCTATGACCCTAAAAGGACTAGTCAATTTTGAAGTTTCCCTAGAATCACTTATAAAGCCCAGTTTTACCTAATAACTAGGCGATGTGAGACTCAATACTCATGACTCTCTAGTCTCTCTTTATAAATCACCTACTCTATGTGGGCTATTTATCATCTTCTCAATATGGGACTAGGGGAGTTGCTCCTGACGTCTTCATTAGGGCCACGTCATGCAGTGTTCCAGTACTACATGGCCTAGCGTTACTAGGTAGCTCTGATACCATTTATAACGACCCAAAGAAAAGCGCTAGCCACATCTGCGCTATAACCCCAAAAGGACTAGTCAATTTTGGAGTTTCCTTAGAATCACTTATAAAGCCCAGTTTCACCTAGTAACTAGGCGATGTGGGACTCAACACTCATGACTCTCTTTATAAATCACCCACTCTATGTGGGCTATTTCTCTTCTTCCCAATATGGCTCCTGACGTCCTCGTCAGGGTCACGTCATGCAGTGTTTCAATACCACGATGGCCTGACGTTACTAAGTGGCTCTGATACCATTTGTAACGACCCAGGAAAAAGCGCTAACCACATCTGCGCTATCACCCCAAAAGAACTAGGATTGTCAACTTACTTATTCAGAGGCGCAAATAATCATAAGGTCTACCAGAGCATTTAACTAAATGCTGAAATAAATGCATGAAATAATTCAATGAACTGGTGTCAACAAAATAATCTCACTTGGTTTACAAAACACCAAGTCTGAAGTTTATAGCATAAAAAAAAAAATAACATATAACTTGTGCGCTCGCACTTATTGTAAGAAAAAGAATTTAATGCAGACATGACGACTTAACACCTATCCTAGATCCCCATTCCGGCCTCCTATACCGGCGTACTCGCCACCTGGAAACAAAACATAAAAATTGAATGAGCAAAAAAGGCTCAGTAAGTATATCCCCAACCATAAATAGTTGAGTTAAATTTGTTTTTCTTCGCAAATAATTATTTGGAAAATATCATCATCTTGAAATCACTACAAGGTATTTAATACATTTTATATTATGAGTATGAGCAACCTCTTAGCGGAAAAAGAATAATCAATCCCTAGTAAAGATACCATAAAGCACCCATATATTTTATTTGTAACTAAATCTCATATTAGGGCCCATGTACACTGTTACGCCCCGTGTACTAGGGTTGCACGGTCTTTACGACCATGGCAATGACTGTGGCTGCAGTCGTGCCCTCTGGCCAGGCGATTAACTTATAGGTGCACTCTGCTTGGCAATTAATTGATGGAGTACCACCTTCTGGCAGAGCCTCTTTTAGTGGTTGCGCTTCCATCCTGGCTTCGGTACCAAGTTTTTTCTTCTCTGAATCTTCTTGGGCCAAAAATATCTTCTCCATACACGTGCCCTCATCTTATAAAAGTTTTCTCATCTCCTTTACTTCTCTTAGTATCTTTGGGCAACGTGTAGGAGGGTTTTACCTCTTGTACTTTTTCTGGTTTATCAACTTTCTAAAAATATAGCTATTTTTCCCAAATTGGAACTTCTAAAATAATTCTTTACTATAATCAAAAGTGTTGATAAGCAATAACTTTCAAAATACCAGACGGATTTATACCGTATACAGCTTTTCATTTAAAGAGAAAATTATACTAAGCATTTATTAAATGAAATAAATTCGCAGATGCATGATCAAAACACGTAAGATAATAATGCACAATTTTAAAAAATAATCATGACATAAGCAAACTATATATGACTTTAGAAGGGGTAGGGAATCTACTTACCTCCTGACTGACTTAATAAGAAATTTCCTCGACCGCTAGCTAGTCACCTGAATACAAATTCAGACGTATTACTACCCTCATATACCTTAGTAAAGTGAACTATTACTATTAAGGGTTGGACTTGCTAGTCTTTTGAGAATGGATCTTTAAAATATTTTAAATCATTCTTCTCATATTCATAGATTAAAAAGAAAATTCAGAATGTGGAATTTTTCTTATTAGGTTGAAAAATAACGAAGATCATATTTGCTGAGTGAAGGAGATCTTACATCCCGGGCGTTAAAATTATTGGCATAGTAATCGTACTATTCTTTAAAAAATATAAGGAACTAAGGCACACAAAATAATAGAAAGAATATATTTTTTTTCTAATAAATAAAAGGAATTCATGTCCCTGTGATATTCAATCTGAAAGCTTAGATCTTTTTTTTTTTAAAAAAAAAATAATCAAAACTTTAACAAATCACTGTTGAAACGTCCCTGGAGTAAGCTAAGAATGATAAAAATAACAATATAATGGCAGGTGAGTGTAGATGGCCGAATGATGGTTATGTGAGGGGAGGAACAGAAAAAAAAAAAAAAATACAAAGCTATGGCAATCGGTACAAAAACTGGACAACAAATAAAAGAAACTCTAGCATAGACCCCACTCGGCCAAATGTGGGTGTGGAGAGAAAAATAATCAAAGGGACTTTTTGTTCTTTCAAGAGGCTACATGTGATTCCATGTGATATCAAGAAAATTTTGACTATTTGTAACATAGCTACAATGCTATGCATAGTTGCTGTCAACAGGACAAGAAAATAAATAAGAAAGAAGAAAGAACTAAGAGTAAAAAGGTTAACATGCACGTGTAACAAAAAGAAAATCAAGAAGTAACTGTACCTGTCCGTCCTTGGTGTAGGGGACTGAGAAAATTAGAAAACAAGGAGAAGGAAGAGGCTAGTGCGGCGTGGAGAGAATAAAGGAAAAAGAGGAAGAAATTTTTTTGCTGTTAGAAGAGAAAAGGCTACGCGACGGCTCTGAACAAATCGGGTTGTCCTTTTCTATTAAATACAAGGAATGGAAACCTAGTTGCTGCGGGTGATAAAAAGTAACGCCACTATTTTTTTTTTAAACAATTAACTTTAAATTAAAATAAATTACTATTATTAATATTTATTCTTACTAACATTTTTATTTTCCTATAGGCATAGATATAGTTTAAAACTTTTAAAAACATTTATCCATCCTCATTGCTAACTCAAGTCCACCCTTGACTAAAAATTGGACTAACGGCCAATTTACTATTTTACCCCTAAAGGAGGATCGGGATTGTTACAATCCTCCATCCTTATAAAAATTTCGTCCTCAGAATTGATAAAAATTACATAATCAAAAGTCCTACGGAGTGTACTTGATGTGTCCGAATCCCTCTCGGGCCCGTCCATATCATTCACTATGTCTGCTGGCTGATAAAAGAACGCGTCTTCATCCGGATCATAGTATATGTGCAGATGCTCCTCAGGATCCAATTCTTCTTCCGATGCCCTTTTCGAGCCTTCATCGAAACCAAAATTAGAGTAGCGTGGATGCTCCTCCTCGGTGTCATCGTCGCCTAATATCTCCTCATGTCTCTTCCAGAATGACGTTTCGGCCTCGTTTCGCCGGGTAAGTGGCATAGGCGTCGTGGTTGATGCCCGAGTTCGACGCTCGTTCAGAACTATATTCTTCAATTTCGTTACCAGAGCTTCTAACTCCTTTCGCATCCGAGAAATAGGACCTCGCACTCTACTCCTTCTTACCATCATCCTGAAGTCGTCACTTATTCGTATTAACACATAAACGTCATACACAAATTACTTAGGCTAGTGGAAGAAACTTATAACTAACAAGATCGTCCGCGTTGGATGAAGATTCAGGCAGAGGTGTAAGAGCTTCCTCCTAACACTCTAGCTCGAACTCGTGTAGGAAGTCAATGTCTTTCAATAAATGCAACGATAGCGCCAAGCAGTTACTGACGTACCATCTTGTTCCAAGATGTCTGGCATCCCAAAGCGAGTTGCTCCTTCTATCGACGCGCCTTTTATAAATTTTCAATCTTCAGATGCACGTTCTAGGTTTAAACGCTAATTGTCCTCGTAACTCATTTGTCTTCCTAGAGCTGTAATAGGTCCACATAGTGTAGGCACAATCTTCTTTAGAGTTTCCTGAATTACCTCTGCTCCGATCAGCAGTTATTCTCCAGCTTCGTCTCCACAGTTAATCGCCAGTTTTGCTCGAACTAAACATGGAGTGCAGATATAAATCTAGCGTAATAGACATTGATAATCAAGGCAGTGGTGCGATGTTGTATGTATAGATCTTCATTGACATTCGATTGCGAGGGTTGTCAAGATAATTGGAATTAAACTATCCACGTCATGTGATGAAGTTCCTCCACGGAAGTTTATCTTTAATACAGGTAGGTGGAGTGGTTTGACTGCTCCTGTGGACTTTGGTTCTTCCCTTAGTGACACACTAGGTCGAATAGGCGCTTGATCTTGGTATCCGTGAGTTAGGAGTACGTGACGCTTCCACTGCACTACTCTGATACGATACTAAAGAGGTAGGCGTCGCGATTGCATGGAGGTCCAAGGTTAACTCGATTTCACTAATCAAGGGTCGACTAAGTAACTCTTCGAAGTAGCGAAATAAAATTCCCAGCTAATCGAAATATTCGCAGCGTGACATATTCCTTACACTCGTCGAGCTAAACTAAGTCGTTCTCCTTACTAGGTTGTTATCGCTGGCTCCATGCCTGACGATTTAGATCCATGTTGCAACTCCCAACAAAAGAGTTCGCGATGACAACAAGCGGAACTTTATTCAACAAATAAATACAACAAAGATTGGAGCAGTACCTGTATCCACCTCGTTAGAGGCGTTAGCATCTCCCGGGGTCAAAGCGTAAACTCGACTTGGTGTGGTGTTTCGTTGCCCGCTAGGTCGACCTTGGCTTGGTTGGTTGGTGGCTGGTACATTGCAGTCTCTGAATATGTGGCCTGGTTTCCCGCATTTGTAGGAGATTGCCTGCCCAAACAAACAGTTCCCTAAGTGCATCTTCCCACACTTTTGGCATGCTGTGCGCTGTCCATCTTCATGCTGATTATTAAATTGCTGAGGTAGAGGATTACCGCCAACTAGCTGATCATTTCTTCTTTTGTTAAGGTGGTTCGTGTGTCCACCAAATTGGTCCCCTTGTGGTGCGTTCCTCTTCTTTTGGTTGAAGTATTCGGCATTGATCTTCTGCGTATGCTCAATCATTGAGGCCTTGCCAATCAGGTCCGACAGATTGTTGATTTCGAACCCTACGATTTGGTTCATAATGCGCGGGTGTAAACCTCGCTCGAACTTCCTAGCTTTCAGCTCCTCAGTAGCCACTAGGTATGGAGCAAACCGAGAGAGTTCTATGAACTTGGCGGCGTATTGCTCCACCATCAGTGACCCTTTGGAAAATCCTTCTACGAACCTTCTGTAGTAACCGGCGAGACCAAGGAAACTTCGTACCTCGTGAGCGTTCGATGGTCTTACCCAATTAACGACTGCCTCTACCTTGCCAGGATCCACCGCAATTCCATCCTTGGTGACGACATGTCCCAAAAATGCCACTCTATCCAGCCCGAATTCACACTTCTTGAACTTCGCATAGAGTTGTTGCTTCCTCAGAATGCCCAATACCGTTTGCAAGTGCTCCGCATGCTCCTCCCGACTCTTTGAGTAGATAAGTATATTGTCAATGAAGACAACCACGCAACGGTCGACGAGTTTTCGAAACACTCGATTCATCATGTCCATGAATGCCGCAGGGGCGTTGGTTAACCCAAAAGACATTACTAGGAACTCGTAATGTCCGTATCTCATTCTGAACGATGTCTTCTGTACATCTTCTTCCTTCACTTTGAGCTGGTGGTAACCAGAACGGAGATCGATCTTGGAGAATACCTGTGACCCTTGGAGTTGGTCAAACAGGTCGTCAATCCTTGGGAGGGGGTAGTTGTTCTTGACTGTAACCGTGTTCAGCTCCCTGTAATCAATGCACAACCTCATCGACCCATCCTTCTTCTTTACAAACAAAACTGGTGCTCCCCATGGTGATATGCTTGGACGGATAAACCCCTTGTCTAGGAGTTCTTGAAGTTGCTCCTTGAGTTCTTTGAGTTCTAGAGGCGCCATCCGGTAGGGAGCCTTGGATATTGGTGCCGTGCCGGGTAGTAGGTCGATAGTGAACTCGACTTCCCTATTGGGAGGTAAGCCAGGTAGGTCTTCTAGGAAGACGTCGGGAAACTCCTTCACGACTGGTATCTCTTCAATCTTTGTCTCTGGTTTATCTTCCATCACACAGGCTAGGAATCCAGAGCATCCTTTCTTCAGTAACCGGGTCGCGTGTAGTGCTGATATCAGTTTGGGCAGGCTGATGCCCCGATCTCCACGAACCTTGAATTCTGCTGCACCGGGCGGTCGGAACACCACTTCCTTGCGGAAGCATTCCACACAAGCGTGGAACATGGACAACCAGTCCATACCTAATATTACATCAAACCCACTCATCTTGAAAATAACGAGATTTGCGGGCATAACATGGTCTTCGACCATTACAGGACAATTCTTAACTACAGAGGTGCACACAATTGTCTTCCCTACAGGGGTAGCTACTGCTAAGTCTACATCCATAAATTCTGACCTCAAACAAGCAGTATTTGCAAAGGAGCATGATACAAACGAGTGGGTAGTCCCGGAATCGAAAAGCACTGAAGCCTTATAGGGAAAAATCAAGAGGGTACCTATCACCACTTCATTGGATGCCTCTGCGTCTCCATGCGTCAAGGCATACACCCTTGCGGGTGCGGTGTGCCTCTGACCCTCCTGGCGATTTTGGCCAACTTGGTTGTTGGCCGGTGTCCTGCAATCTCTTGCGAGATGCCCTGGTTTGCCACACTTGAAACAGCCTGACTGCCCATAGAGGCAGTTTCCACCATGTGCCCTTCCACATTTCGGACACAGTGGACGTTGCCCGCCTCCCCCTTTAGTGGTGTGTTGTTGTGGTGCATTATGTCTCATTGGCGGTTGGTAAGCTCTCCTCTTGTTGGCATGCTGCGGTGGTCCTCCATGACGGTTCCCTTGTGGGGCGTTTCTCTTCCTCTGGTTGAAGTATTCGGCGTTAATCTTCTGTGTACGTTCAATCACAGAGGCCTTGCTGATCAGGTCCGACAGATTGTTGATTTCGAACCCTACGATCTGATTCATAATGCGCGGGTGCAAACCCCGCTCGAACTTCCTAGCTTTCAGCTCCTCAGTAGCCACTAGGTATGGGGCAAACCGAGAAAGCTCTATGAACTTGGCGGCGTATTGTTCCACCGTCAGCGATCCCTGCACCAAATCAGTGAACTCTTGTGCTTTAGCTTGTCGGACTGATTGTGGAAAGAATCGTTCCAAAAATGCGTTCTTGAAATCCTTCCATTTGATGGGTACTCCGTCGCCTAGGAGTTGTTGTAGATGTTCCTTCTTGGCAATCCACCAGCGCTCTGCTTCGGCAGTCAGTTTGAAAGTGGCGTATTGAACCATCTGGTCGTCAGTGCAGCACATGACTTCCTTAAGCTTTTCCATTTGGGAGACCCAATTTTCTGCGGCTATGGCATCTGGCTGTGCTTCGAAGACCGGTGGATGTTGCTTGTTGAACTGTTCAAAAGTGCAGCCATATTGTTCTTCCTTGTTCGTCCTCATGCCACGGTTGGCGCTCGCGCCCATCGCCAAGAGATCTACCAATTGTGCAGCCAGTGCGGTCAGAGCCTCTGGATTCTGATTCATGTTTGCGTTCCTCGTTGCTTCACCTCCGTTACGGCTGGTGTCCTCGGTTTCGACGTTGTTTGCGTGATTGCGAGTGTGAGGGGCCATTTCTACAATTGAACTACATACGTTAGAACCAAATAAGGGAATACTTCCCTAGCACTCTGACAAATGACAAGAAAGACTCACTCTACTAGGCCGGAATGTGGCTTCCCATTTCCCCACTAGTTCCTATTAATGCTCTGGCTCCTAAGAGTCTACAGAACCTTATAACCTTTGCTCTGATACCATAATTGTAATGACCCCAGCCCGTTAGGGCTAGGATTGTCAACTTACTTATTCAAAGGCGCAAATAGTCATAAGGTCTACCAGAGCATTTAACTAAATGCAGAAGTAAATGCATTAAATAAATTACATAAATAGTGTCAACAAAATCATCTCACTTGGTTTACAAATACCAAGTCTGAAGTTTAGAGCATACGAATAATTTAATAAATCATTAACCTATAACTTGTGCACTTGCACTTATTATAAAATAAACATATTTAGATGCAAACATGATGGCTGGACACCTATCCCAGATCCCCATTCTGGCCTCCTATACCGGCGTATTCGCCACCTGAAAACAAAAGATAAAAATTTGATGAGCGAGAAAGACTCAGTAAGTATATCCCCAACTATAAATAGTTGGGTTAAAATTCATTTTCTTCGCAAATAATTACTCGGAAAATATTGTCATCTTTAAATCACTACAAGGTATTTAATACATAATATGTATTATGGGTATAGGTAACCCCTTAGTGAAAAAGAATAGTCAATCATCGGAAAAAGGAATCATAAAGCACACTCATACTTTGTTTGAAAATAAATCTCATATTAGGGCCTATGTACACTGTTACGCCCCGTGTACTAGGGTTGCGCGGTCCTTGCGACCATGGCAACGTCTATGGCCGCAGACGTGCCTACTGACCAGCCGATTAACTTATGGGGTGCACTCGGCGTGGCAATAACTTGATGGAGTCCCACCTTCTGGCAGAGCCTCTTTCAGTGGTTGCGCTTCCATCTTGGCTTCGGTACCGAGCGTTTTCTTCTCTGAATCTTCTTGGGCCAAAAGTATCTCCTCCATACACGTGCCCTCATCTTATAAAAGTTTTCTCATCTCTTTTGCTTCTCTTAGTATTTTTGAGCAACGTGTAGGAGGGTTTTACATCTTGTACTTTCTTTTCTGGTTTATCAACTTTCTAAAAATATATCTACTTTTCCAAATCGGAACTTCTAAAAATAACTACTTACTATAATTAGAAATTAATTATAACAATGACCTTTAAAATATCAAAAGGATTTATACAGTATACAGATTTTCATTTAAAGAGAAAATCATACTAAACATTTATGTAAACGAAATAAATTCGCAAATGCATGATCAAAACACATAAGATAATAATGCACAATTTAAGAAAAATCATGACATGAGCAAACTATGACTTTAGAAGGGGTATGGAATCTACTTACCTCCTAACTGAATTACCAAGAAATTCCTCGACCGCTAGCTAGTCACCTGAATACAGATTCAGACGTGTTACTACCCTCATACACCTCACTAAAGTAAACTCTTACTAGTAAAGGTTGGACTTGCTAGTCTTTTGAGAATGGATCTTTAAAGGAATTGTTAACTATCATTTTCATGTTCATAAATTAAAGGTCTCATAAATAGAGATTAAGGCACATGAAATATTAAAAGTGTATTGTTCTTGAATAATAACAAGGGCTCATGTTAACTAAAATAAATACAACTTTTAAAAAAAGAAAGACTCCACTACTGGACGTACTGGACACAATGAAAGAGCAACAAAAATAATAATAATAATAAAAGATGGAGCAATTACCATTGGCTGGCACATGGTACCGTGAAACAGAAAGAAGAAAAAAAAATGGAACAGAGGGCTGTATCATGGCTTGCCGTGTTACTGCTTCAGACCAGAGAAAAAAGAAAGAAAGAAAAAAAAAAAAAAAAACAAAAAGAACATGTGACCATTCAGAGAAAAGAACACCGAAAAATATATGCGTACATATATATATATATAATATAATATATATATATATTATATATAATATATATATATCCACAAGGCTTCCAGATCAAAGAGAAAAGAAGAAGAAACGTGAACGTCAGGAAAGAGGAAGAGACAATAAAAAAGAAAGTGGTTTCACGTTATACAAGGTTTTTATTACCAAAGGTTTGACTATAAACATTCTTAGTTATAAAATCATGCTATAATATTACCAAGAGGAAATAAAAATCAAGAAAAGAATAATAAAGAGTATTAAAAGTTGACCTGCAGGTGAATGAACAGGGGATGAGATTAACACTACATACCTGCACGTTCTTGGTGGAATGAGGTGAGAGAATTAGAGAAAAAAAAAAGTGAAGAATAAGGCTGGTGCGGCGTGGAGAGAATGAAGGAAGAGGGAGAGAACACTTTTGTTGGTCCAAAGAAAAATGCTACGTGACGGCTGTGAAAATAGGGTTTTGTCCTATTCTCCTTTAAATATAAGTGACAAAGGAAAGGCAAGGAAAAGAAAAGGAAGAGAAGAGAAAAAAAAACAAAAGGTGCTGTCCGTATGAAGCTCTAACACCACTTTTTTTTTTTGAAAATAATAAAAATAAATAAATATAAAAATCCATTAACTGAAAAAAAATCATTATTATTAGTATTTATTACTACTAATATTTTTATTACCCATGGTCCTAATTATATTTTAAAACTTTAAAAAAAATTATCCATCCTCATTGCTAACTCAAGTCCACCCTTGACTAAAATTGGACTCACAGCCAATTTACTATTCTACCCCTAAAGGAGAATCGGGATTGTTACACATATGATACAAGTATTGTTTTAAATAATATAAAAGGGAACGTGCTCAGTTTGCTAACATATCATACTTTAAATAAGTGCAATTTCATACTCAGTTATTTACTTACCTCGACTGTTCATCCGATTATCCGGACATTTTGAGATCTCGCTACTGCGAAACAATTCAATCACACACTGAGAGTGTTATTCTAAACATATAACATCTCTTAATTGAATGTCATAAGCAGTAATTATCATAAAATCCTAATTATTCATTTTTTAGCACATTCAAACGTTTAACACCTAGGCCGAACGTTTGACTTGGAGGATTGAATGTTTGACTAGGGATGGTGGAATGTTTGATATTAGTCATAATGCATAAAATTGTCAAAATTATCAATTAGCTTTATCAAGTATCCCAAGAATTTGTCCTATGCTTACTCTTTGTGGTATAACACTAATTTGTTCAAAACTTACTCCGGGTATGGCACTAATCTGTTCTATGCTTGTCCCTAGAGGTATGAGACTAATTTGTCCTACGCTTACTCCTTGGGGCATGGCATTAACTTGTTGTACAATTGCTTCCTAGGATACAGGACTCTTATGGGCTTAGCTTATGTCCTTCACTTTATCCAAAGCAGCATATAGTTTGTGTTTAGACTTAATTACCTTAGAAAGAAGTGTTTGACATAGAACTATATGAATTACATTATTTCAAATACTCAGCTATACAAAAGTTAAAAGCAAGCATTCAATTAGTAGATTAAAAACAAATTCATATTGATTGCAGAGAAAAAAAGATACGTAAAAGAGATTGAATAACATCACATGCTGCCCATTGTTCAGCTTCTTTCTTGTTTCTACCAACTTCACCAGTGTAACTTACACCATTGAAAACCAAAGAAGATATGAAAGCAGAAAACAACCCTTCTCCGTTAGATGGTGCTATAATTAGGCTGTTCTAGATTCATCTTGGCAGCAAATTCATTAAGGATAGACTTGCTCACATGCTTGCAATATACAATATCCTGAAATATATCACAAAAAAGTTAATTAAAACAATAAAAATTCAGATATTTGACAATTTTTAAAGCAATAATAGAAGACTTAATGTAATAATATATGTTATAAGAATCCAACGCCTAATTGTATTATCTCAACTCCTACCATTCTTCACAACAAAAAACATGAAAAAATTTTAGTGCCATCAGAAACAACAATGAGATCTTAGATAACATATAAGGGAACGCTATTGTGGTTGTGGTTAATAGGTACTGTTGAATGTATAAAGTCACATACATTCGAGATTGTGTTGTTTTGCACTGCTCATCTTTATGCGCGCAGTAGGTCACGCACAAACACACCTTCTTATTCTAGTAGTCTGATTGAGTTTGATCCACACTACTAGTAAGGCCATAATAAGTGACCTCATTCGAAGAATGATGCATTAGTCACAAACATAATAACAATTGGATCCAAGGCCCATACAATAAGAAATCATTTTTTATCATAACATTAACCTGTATAATAGTAGCCCATGGTCGTTACAGTACCATGTCATATGATACAAGTATTGTTTAAAATAATATAAAAGGGAACGTGCTCAATTTTCTAACATATCGTACTTTAAATAGGTGTAATTACATACTCAATTATTTACTTGCCTCGAATGTTCATCAGATTCTCTAAACATTTTGAGATCTCGCTATTGCGAAACAACTTAATCACACACTGAGAGTGCTATTCTAAACACATAACATCTGTTAATCAAAAGTGATAAGCACTAATTATCATAAAATCCTAATTATCAATTTCTGAGCACATTCAAAAGTTTGACAACTAGGCCAAACATTTGACCATGGATGATGAGACATTTGATATTAGTCATAATGCATAAAATTGTCAAAATTACCAATTATCTTTATTAAGTAGCGTAGGAATTTATCCTATGCTTACTCCCTATGGTGCAACACTAATTTGTCTAACACTTACTCTGGGTATGGCACTATTTTGTCCAATGCTTGCCCTTGGAGTTATAAGACTATTTGTTCGACGCTCACTCTCTGGGGCATGGCATTAATTTGTTCTACAATTGCTTCTTGTAATATAGACTTTTATGGGCATAGCTTGTATCCTTTACTTTATCCAAAGTAGCATAGAGTTTGTGTTATGCTTAATTATCTCATAAAAAAGTGTTCCTGACCTAGAACCACTTGAATTATATTATTTTAAATACTCAGCTACACAAAAGCTAAGAGCACGCATTCAATTAGTAGATTAAAAACAAATTCAGATTAACTGCAAAAAAAAAAAAAGGATACCTAGAAGAGATTGAATAACATCACATGCTGCCAATTGTTCAAATTCTTTCTTGTTACTACCAGTTTTACCAGTGTAACTTACACCATTGAAAACCGAAAAAGATATGAAAGCAAGAAGCAACCCTTCTCGCTGGAGGGTGTTGTAATTAAGCTGTTCTAGATTCATCTTGGCAACAAAATTTCAGTGCCATAAAAAATAACAATAAGATCTTGGATAATATTTAAATATTGCTTGATAGGAAACGCTATTGTGGTTGTGGTTAATAAGTACTGTTTGTGTAAAAGGAATGTAAAGTTACATATGTTTGTGACTGTATCGTTTTGCACTGCTCATCTCTGCGCGCGTAGCAGATCACGTACAAACATCAGATTTTTCGGACATTTTGAGATCTCGCTACTGCGAAACAACTCAATAACACAATGAGAGTGCTATTCTAAATACATAATATCTCTTAATCGAAAGTCATATGCATTAATTATCATAAAATCCTAATTATCCATTTCTGAACACATTCAAACATTTGACACCTAGGCCGAACATTTGACTAGGGATGGTGGAATGTTTGATATTAGACATAATAAATAAAATTGTCAAAATTACCAATTATCTTTATCAAGTACCTTAGGAATTTGTCATGTGCTTACTCCCTTTGGTGCAGTACTAATTTGTCCAACACTTACTTCGGATATGACACTAATTTATCATTTGCTTGTTTCTGGAGGAATGAGACTAATTTGTCCTACGCTCACTCCCTAGGGCATGGCATTAATTTGTTCTACAATTCCTTCTGGGGATACAAGACTCTTATGAGCATAGCTTGTGTCCTTCACTTTATCCAAAGCAGTATAGAGTTTGTGTTTAGACTTAATTTCTTCAGAAAGAAATGTTCCTGACCTAGAACTACCTGAATTACATTATTTCAAATACTCAGCTACACAAAAGCTAAGAGCATGCATTCAATTAGTAGATTAAAAACAAATTCATATTGATTGCAGAGAAAAAGGGATACTTAGAAGAGATTGAATAACATCACATGCTGCCAATTGTTCAACTTCTTTCTTATTTCTACTAACTTGACCAATGTAACTTACACCATTGAAAACCAAAGAAGATATGAAAGCAGAAAGTAACCCTTTTCGTTGGATGCTGCTATAATTAGGTTGTTTTAGATTCATCTTGGTAGCAAATTCATTAAGGATAGACTTGCTCACTTGCTTGCAAGATACAGTATCCTGAAATATAGCACAAAAAAATTAATTAAAACAATAAAAACTGAGATATTTGACAATTTTTAAAGGAATAATAAAAGACTTAATTTAATAATATATGCTATGAGAATTGAACGCCTAATTGTATTATCTCAACTCGTGCCATTCTTCATAGCAAAAAGCATGAAATTTTTTTTTTGTGCTATTAAAAACAACAATGAGACCTTGGATAACATATAAACTTGCTTGATAAGGGAACACTATTGTGGTTATGGTTAATAAGTACTGTTTGTGCAAAAGGAATGTGTAAAGTCACATACGTTCGTGACTGTGTCGTTTTGCACTACTCATCTCTATGCGCGCAACAGGTCACGCACAAACATACCGTCTTATATTAGTAGTCCGACTGAGTTTGACCTATACTACTAGCAAAGCCATAATTGACCTCATTCGAAGAATGATGCATTGGTTACAAACATAATAACAATTGGATCCAAGGCCCACAAAACAAGAAATCCTTTTTGACTATAACATTAACCTGTATAATAGTAGCCCATGGTCGTTACAGTACCATGTCATACGATGTAATTATTGTTCATTCATTTTAAAATAATATAAAAGAGAATGTGATCATTTTGCTGACATATCGTACTTTAAACAGGTGTAATTTCATACTTACCTTGAATGCTCATTCGATTGTTTGAACTTTTTGAGATCTCACTATTGCGAAACAACTCAATCACACATTGAGAGTGCTATTCTAAACATATAACATCTCTTAATCAAAAGTCATAAGTACTAATTATCATAAAATCCTAATTATCCATTTCTGAGCACATTCAAACGTTTGACACCTAAGTCGAACGTTTGACCTTGAGGATTGAACGTTTGACCAGGGATAGTGGAACATTTGATATTAGCCATAATATATAAAATTGTCAAAATTACCAATTAAACTTACTATTGACTAGACCCAAGTTTAAACCAGCTTCCAATACTCATAATAAGACATGTCATCGTGGCAAAACATAACAATATGTATAAACCAAAATCGTTTTGGGGTTTTAATGCTTTTGGTCATAAAAAGGTTTTAAATATTAATATACTCTTTAAAACTTGTAACATATTTAGTAATAACATAATTAGGGAGATAAAGACTGTGTTTGTTAAGCTCTTAACAAAGCCCGTATCCTTGAAATAATAAAAGGCTGATTCTGAATTGATGGTACGGTTCTATGCAGCATTGGAGGGGATGAGTGGTAAAGTGGGTTTCGGGCGAAAATGCCCCTGTATTCACTTTGTTTGTCTTCATTTTTCCCTTGCTTCCTGTGCTTCCTTTCCCCCACACCTGCAAAAACCGAATATTGCAAATCAACAAAAAAAAAAAAACTCTCTGCAACCACAATGTCATCGTGCGAATCGTCAGTGGATTTTCGCCCAGATGATTTGCCTAACGTCTTCGTGTGAATATTTCAAAGCTGTATTTTTGACACTAATGATTTGAACGTTGATTGTGCGATTCTACAATGTATATCAGTCCATTTTCCCTTATACAGAAGAAGATCATGGCAACAAAAATAGAAAAACTCAAGGCCACCTCCAGCAACAACAAGCTTCGTTGCTTCATTCTCAGAGTGTGGATGAAAAGAACCGATTGAGTACTCACACGATTACAAACACATGTAAGAAATTCTTCATTTTTTTTAAAGAATTTTTTTTTTTGAAAGGTGGGGTGGGGTGATCGCGCTTAAAAATCAAGTTTAAATTTATAAACACTCGCAATAGAACGAATCTTTGTAGATAGGTCTATATTGAGGGTATCGATCCGCAGAGATTGTATTGGTTGTTTTGCTATGAAATTCTCAAGATCACTTCCAACTCAACTTATCAAAAGAGAGATGTGATGTTTTTAAACTAAAAACTAATTGACAAAAAGCTTTAAACTAAGTTACACAAATAGATTTAAAAGTAGTAGGGAGGTATAGGGAATTGATTTCACTCAATCCTCATACCACAAGAAAACTAGCCCTAGCATGGATTTCAAACAAAAGCAAGGTTTTTGAGTGTGTGAAGGGTGTCAATCCTCACAACAACTCCTCAAGAAAATACTTTTAAAATGAAATAATAAAGCATCTTAGCTACACTCAAACCACCCACCTAGTCATCTAAATGTGAGATAATTTAAGCTCCCTAGCATGCAATATCAACCCTTATCAAAGCTTACACAAAATCATGGAAAAAGCATAAAACATCTTAGGTTTTCACCCCTCTTTCCCTCTATTCTAAGTTAAACTAACAAAGATTGAGTTGTGGTCCCTAGCATGCCCTATCAAACTCACACAACATCATGTCAAAAAGCATCATTGTAAAGCTTATAAATCATTCAAGACTTTAAACAATTCTTCATAGACAAAGAACAATCTATATCTCAAATGGTATTATCATTAAGCACAATCCAAAAGCAAATACAATCACCTTACCATTTGTACAAAATCCAAACTAAAACTACTCAACTCATAGCACTTGGATCAAGCTACATTAAAACCCTAAAAAGGATTTAGCTCCTCATGAGGGTTATGGAAAACTCCATTGATTTGGAGAAACCCATTCCCTAAGGAAGGCAAGTGCTAAGAGAGAGTGCTACCTATTGGACAGAAGTAAAATAAAGCAAAAACAAAGCTAAAAACGGTTCTAGAATGAAAACTAAGCTAAGCTCTCTCCATTCTCGGACAAAAAATACAATATATAGAAAAAGGAGGCTTGATCTTTCTTAAGGAAAGATCAAGCCAAAAATCTAAGGATCCAGCTGTTAGGAGTCCTCTTAGAGGTGATTTCGGCGCCCATAATGTGCTGGCAAGCTGCAACTTTGGACCAAGAAAGATCCCCACCGCTATTAGCTGTCAAACAGCTATTCACGTTCTGGAAGCTCTGATAGGGATCAATCCCAAGGTGCTACAATCGATCCCAGACTACGATCGATCCCTAACTTCTGCGATCGATCCCTGGTATTCTGCGATGGATCTCTGGGCTTTTCCTCAGTTCCTCAGCTTCCCTTTGATGTCTTTTTAGGCTCAATGTTTAAGATTTGCATGTGTTTCCATTTAAGACCTAAAAGATAAGACAACACTAAAACACAATAAAAATATTAAATAATAATACAAACTAAGGTTTAACATATGCGAGTTAGGGAGTTTGAATGTATAACATACCAGGGATCGATCGCTTGTATTTATAAAATTTTCTCTTTTCTTTTGTAAGTATAAAATTTTTTTCTTTTCTTTTGTAAATACATGTTTATATTATCCCTTAGAATTTTGTTGATCTTTAATTTTGATTTACATTTCATTGGTGAGCTTAAAAGAACGAACACATGATCATGCAGTTAGAATTGCAAAAATATTTTTACTTGCGTTTGGCTTTTGAGAATTCAGTTGTTTCACATTGACATATCACGAGCACATTGGCACGTGGATTGTGAGGTATGAGCTCTAAATGACAACATACGCGTTTTCAATACTTCTGATGCAACTGTATTACTTGTTAGATGGATGACCTGGGTTATAAAATATATGTCAAAAAAAAAAAAATGAAATGATGATGACAGTGTAAATATTTTTGAAGCTTCACTGAGTAACCGGACATCTTGCCTCATTAAGCATTGATTATTCGCGTCAAAAGGTGAGTCTATTTGATTAAAACAGCTAGTTTGTCTTTGTAGTCTAGTTAACTTGAGAATACAGCCCCTAAGGATGTCTTTACATCTAGTGCCCTAAAACCATCTGGTTTGGGAGTCATTGGCTTAACACTAGTTACATGGGTTAACTAGGTGCTTAATAGAGTTAAGCTAACAGCTGTGTAAATATAATAAAGATCGTTACTTAGTAACCATGCCCCTGTTATTTCATTTGATATTGTAATTCAGTGAATTTTGAGGTATTGCGCCAATTGTGTTGATAATTATTTTGAAACCTCATATCTGTGTGCTGATTCCACTTTATACCAGTTGAAACATACATAAAATCTCAGCTAGCCATCGGTAAGTAATCATATTTTGTAAATCCTGAGTTGCTGTGAACATGGAGTTTGTTAGTTTAAGCTTGCCACTGACATGCGAACCATTGTTTTTATGATGCAATATTCCTTGTGATAATTTGACCATGCACAATGTTTGTGGGTAACATTTCTGTAAACCCTCACGGGACTTCACTAGTCCACTAGGTATGCCTAGGGGTTTAAAAGGCTTGTTGCATGTGCTAAATGCAATCGTGTTTCCTACGACAAAGGAGGTAGCATAGTTGTTCATATTTATTTCTTTTTAATTTTTTGTTGTGTAATGCTAAGGGACTAGCATTATGTAAGTTTGGGGGTGTGATAAGTGTTAAATGTTATACATTCAAACTCCCTAACTCGCATATGTTAAACCTTAATTTGTATTATTATTTAATATTTTTATTGTTTTAGTGTTGTCTTATCTTTTAGGTCTTAAATGGAAACACATGCAAATCTTAAACATTGAACCTAAAAAGACATCAAAGGGAAGCTGAGGAGCTGAGGAAAAGCCCAGAGATCGATCCCTGAATACCAGGGATCGATCGCACCAGGGATCGATCGCAGAAGTCAGGGATCGATCGTAGCACCTTGGGATCGATCCCTATCGGAGCTTCCAGAACGTGAACAGCTGTTTGACAGCTAATAGCGGTGGGGATCTTTCTTGGTCCAAAGTTGCGGCTTGCCAGCACATTGTGGGCGCCGAAATCACTTCTCAGAGGACTCCCAACAGCTGGATCCTTAGATTTTTGGCTTGATCTTTCCTTAAGAAAGATCAAGCCTCATTTTTCTATATATTGTATTTTTGGTCCGAGAATGGAGAGAGCGTAGCTTAGTTTTCATTCCAGAACCGTTTTTAGCTTTGTTTTTGCTTTATTTTACTTTTGTCCAGTAGGTAGCACTCTCTCTTAGCACTTGCCTTCCTTAGGGAATGGGTTTCTCCAAATCAATGGAGTTTTCCATAACCCTCATGAGGAGCTAAATCCTTTTTAGGGTTTTGATGTAGCTTGATCCAAGTGCTATGAGTTGAGTAGTTTTAGTTTGGATTTTGTACAAATGGTAAGGTGATTATATATGCTTTTGGATTGTGCTTAATGATAATACCATTTGAGATATAGATTGTTCTTTGTCTATGAAGAATTGTTTAAAGTCTTGAATGATTTATAAGCTTTACAATGATGCTTTTTGACATGATGTTGTGTGAGTTTGATAGGGCATGCTAGGGACCACAACTCAATCTTTGTTAGTTTAACTTAGAATAGAGGGAAAGAGGGGTGGAAACCTAAGATGTTTTATGCTTTTTCCATGATTTTGTGTAAGCCTTGATAAGGGTTGATATTGCATGCTAGGGAGCTTAAATTATCTCACATTTAGATGACTAGGTGGGTGGTTTGAGTGTAGCTAAGATGCTTTATTATTTCATTTTAAAAGTATTTTCTTGAGGAGTTGTTGTGAGGATTGACACCCTTCACACACTCAAAAACCTTGCTTTTGTTTGAAATCCATGCTAGGGCTAGTTTGCTTGTGGTATGAAGATTGAGTGAAATCAATTCCCTATACCTCCCCTATTACTTTTAAATTTATTTGTGTAATTTAGTTTAAAGCTTTTTGTCAATTAGTTTTTAATTTAAAAATATCACATCTCTCTTTTGATAAGTTGAGTTGGAAGTGATCTTGAGAAT
>FXXK01001157.1:26503-54227 GCA_900184695.1 Betula pendula | reverse complement strand
AACAGAGAGAGATCCCAAAAAAAAAAAAAAAAAACAATTTTGGGTGCCAAAAGGAGAGGCAAAAAAAAAAAAAACATTTTTCATGGAGGAGCAGAGGATTCACTGGAAGAAGAAGACGGTAGGTGAGGCGTGCTTGAAGCTGAACCACTGCAATATTTGTGGTCAACCTAAAGAAGAAGACACAGGTGCTCGTGTTCTTTTAAGGAAGCACAATGTTCTACCAAAAAATGAATACAGGGGCATTTTCGTCCCAAGCCCACTTTACCACTCACACCCTCCAATGCTGCACAGTGTCGTATCATCACTTCAAACTCAGCCTTTTATTATTTCAAGCATACAGGTTCTCTTAAGAGCTTAACAAATACAGCCAAAATATGAATGAAAAGGTTAGGATCGAAGTGCTTTGTTCACTCACACTACCCTAACAGTGGTGGAGCGGCTTTGTTCCTCCTACCATGAAAAGCGCTGCTGAAACTTCTCCGGTCGGATGACGTGGATGCTATGCTCGAACGAGGTCTTGCTCCGTTGGCCCCGATCCTACCTCTGTGGGCCGAAAAGATGTAGTGGGGTTAGGGTAGTGTAATACCCCATGTAATTAAAATCAAATATTCTTATATAACCGGAGTAACAAAGTAACACGTTATTAAAATTGTACGTCTTAACAATCACAACACATTTTCAAAAAAATCCTTTTATTAGTAAAAGTTTATTTAAAAACCTGCGATCTACGAAAGTTTGGATACCTTATCTAGAATGTTCGAATAAGTATGTTGAAATGTTCAATGATTGCCCTAAAACAACTGTATTATGTCTTTCCCACGAATGTTCTATGCATGGTATATGAACGTTCGTTCAATGTCGTGTAGCACTGTTTACACTATCCACGTGTTTGACACCATGCAGGCCATGTGTTAGATAGTACTACAAACGTCCGATTTGGTTAACAAACATTCCTCTGAAACCCTAAGACAGTTGGTCAATCATAGACGAACATTCGTTCTAGTACACATAAACATTCGTGAACCTGAAAAGCACCCCAACTCTTGGACCACTTTATCTTGTTTTATTCATTCCCCTACATCTATAAATAGCCCATCATACCCTCACCCTTCGTTGATATACCCCAGCAACCTACATTTGAAAGAGAGAGAGTAGAAGGACGGAGAGGAAGAGAGGAGACGAGAGAGGAGAGAGAGAGAGAGAAATTATAGTGAGAGGAAGATTGATTTTGGTGAAATTTATCCTCCAAAAGGTAATCTCAAAACCCTAGTATTTTCTTCATGTTAATGTCTTACTAACCCTGTTATCTATCATGTGTTTCATGAGTTTTAAAATATCATGTTAAAGTTCATAATATTTTAAGCACAAATTGTGAAGCTTTCAAATGACTGGGATTTACATGTGTTTCCTTGTTTTATCACTGTAATACCCCAAAATAGTAATAAAGGTTTAAAGCATAATTTTTAATAATAATAAAAAAAAACCATTATTTTAAAAGTTGTCAAAAAGAATTTTTGTTTTTGAAAAATTACCCATGTCAAACATTTGGCCCTCTCTTCTAAACGTTTGACAAATATTGCTAATGTTGTTAGCGTGTTTGCACATATGTAGGCCATATGTCAAAACAGTACATCAAACGTTTGACATAGTACAGCTAACATTTTATGAAAACCCTATAATCATTAGATAATAGTACATCGAACGTTTGATGCCGTACATCAAACATTAGATATTGTCTTAAAGAACTTTTAAATTTGGACCACTTTAGCTTGACTCCACCCCTATAAATAGGCCTACTCCGTTCTTCACAATCACACCAACCCATCAAAACACCAAATTTTGGGGGAGAGAAAGGGAGTCTTTCTGGAGGAATTCATCTTCTTCAAGGTGATCTTCGATCCTAACCTTTTCATTCATATTTTGGCTGTATTTGTTAAGCTCTTAAGAGAACATGTATGCTTGAAATAATACCTCGTTCGAGCATAGCATCCACGTCATCCGACTGGAGAAGTTTCAGCAGCGCTTTTCATGGTAGGAGGAACAAAGCCGCTCCACCACTCTCTCACTTGTACACAGGTGGAGAAGATTGAAACGCATCGAGTAATCGTTGAAGTTGACATGTGTGCATCGTCACGATCTCCTAGAACCAGCTCACTTTTTGGTTAAAAAAAAAACTCAACTGAAAACAAATAGAGGGGTGGTTCAGCCACTCAAAAAAAAGGAGGGGTGGCCCATAAGGGTCATATAAGAAGCAAAACCATTTAACCATTACAAAACCATTTAGGGTGCGTTTGGGATTGCGATTTCGTAGACAATAAGTGCGATTTTAAACCGAATCGCAAAAACTGGATTGTTTGGGAACTGCGATTTTAAAAAATTGCGATTTTAAAACGCAGAAAATCTGTGATTTCAAATCGTAGGTAAGAAAGTGCTTTTTTGAAAACACAGAATTTTAAAAGACTAAACTGCGATTTTGCCAAACGCTTAACTATGTTTTCAAAAATCATCTTTTTAAATCGCACTTTTTAAAATCGTTATTTTTAAAATCGCACTTTTTAAAATCGCAATCCCAAACAGGCCCTTAAGCTGGTACCGCGTATAGCTGCTCAGCAGTCGCCCAAAAAGCTGAACCCACTGCTATGGAAACTACTTCTTGTTCAATTCTTAACACTTTGCGCCTTTCAAGCACCGCTAGCAATAACTCTAACAACACTGATTGCTATTGTTACACGCCCAGAAACCCTCATTTGGTTCTTCCATTTTCCCGAGAAATTCTACCACTTCTCCCGGAAAATGTTTGCACTTCAATCGGTTCATTGCTTTCAACTCACCTTCCAGCTACGACAACAAGAACCCATCTCAGGAACTTGCTGTTCTTCTTGAAGTTGAATGGTATGCATATTATCTTTAGTCTATCTACTTTAATCTGATGTACAATTCGTATTGCATTTTCTGTTTTATCTGATGCTATCTTTCTGTGTATTTGATGCTTCCTTTGTTTCTTGTTATATTTGATTCTAAACTAGAGTTTTGTTATGATTTTTAACTTCGTTCTGATGTTACTATGCGATGACTTCTATAGATTCGTTTTGATTTTTCATTTTTTCTAGTCCCCATATGATGTTTTCAGGTTTCGACCGGCGTTCGACCTGAAAATCCCCTGTTGGAACAGAAAGCCACAAAAATGACCTTCGTAAAACTTTTTTGTACAAGTTCACTTTTTTCTTACTTTTTAGACCCGTTAGAAGGAAAAAACCCCCGATCGAACGTAAAAACTCCAGTACGATCGGAAAAACCGGCGTTCGACCTGAAAATCCCCTGTTGGAACAGAAAGCCACAAAAATGACCTTCGTAAAACTTTTTTGTACAAGTTCACTTTTTTCTTACTTTTTAGACCCGTTAGAAGGAAAAAACCCCCGATCGAACGTAAAAACTCCAGTTCAATCGGCAAAACGCGTTCGACCTGAAATTCTGTGGAACAGAAAGCCACAAAAATGACCTTCGTAAAACTTTTTTGTACAAGTTCACTTTTTTCTTACTTTTTAGACCCGTTAGAAGGAAAAAACCCCCGATCGGAACGTAAAAACTCCAGTACGATCGGAAAAACCGGCGTTCGACCTGAAAATCCCTGTTGGAACAGAAACCCAAAAAATGACTCTTCGTAAAACTTTTTTGTACAAGTTCACTTTTTTCTTACTTTTTGAGACCTGTTAAAAGGAAAAAACCCCTGATCGAACGTAAAAACTCCAATTGGTTTCATTTGGAACTTTAATGTAAATCTAATTTCTTCCTATCAGGGTGCTTGTGGATGCTTATCGTGTGGGTAACCGCCAAGCCTTCAACGTAGGTGCGGTAGATGCAGTAATTATATTGTACTGCACAAAATGATCTAATTGAATATTCTAGTAACCACAATTCATAGCTAGTTGAAAATATATGTTTTGTGACTTTAATCTTCATTTTCTTTTTGATGGTATCAGCATTTCAAAAGCTTGGGCTTGACTGTGCAAACTAGAAAGAACCTGTCTATTTGGACCTTGTGAGGTGTGAATTCCATTCAACTATGTGTTTTTGTAAAATGGATTGTTCTTATTGGATATAATCATTTTGGAACATGAAATTTTTACTAGTTGAGTCTTGTACAAGGAATTGACCTGCAATGTTTAAATGCTAGTTCGCATCACTGGGTCTCAGTTAAATCTTTGATTTTGGTGTATGTACGTCCATATATTCAGTTTAACTCTTCACCAATGTCACTTGTTTCATACAACATGCCAATTAATTTATTCGGTGAAATGACCTTTCCTCAGAATGTGAGTCAAGTATTGCGTCTTCACATTAGTTTTTGATGGCCGCATGAAATTTCTTTTAAAATTTGTAAAAGGATTGGGAGATCTCTTCGTTAGTTGATATCTAAGTTTGTTGTAAAAGATTATGTGATTATGTTCCAGGAAGTGTTCTGGTGATGAGGAAAGGATGCTAAATCTTTATTTTAACTGGGTGAGTTCTGTTTTTTCTTTTGCGACTTTTCAAAAATGAAAAGCTTATTGGTAGCTTTTTACACATGCCTGTACTTCATCATTTAATCGGTCTTCCCTGTTACCTCTTGCCTGATTGCAGATTGGTTGGCCTACTTCATTGCCGACAAATGAGAAGGGACCATTCATAAAAAGTGTGCTGCGAGAAGAGGTTTTCTTAGATACCACAAATAAAATAGTCATATTACTTAGATTTAGTGAAGTTTTACCTTTACTGGTTGCCTTGTAACTTCAAGTTCCAATCCTAGAATGGTGATAATTTAATAGCTTTCATTGTTTTTAGAGTTGCATTAGAAAACAGAGATTAGAGGATTGATGTGGATAAATCTTAGACATCATTAATTTGATTTTATAGATAAATCTATATGTAGTTTCTTAGAGGATTTATAAGTAGGATGGGTTACTCTTTAGGTCTTGTCAGAACATTCCTTTGGCTGAGGTTTTGAACTCTCCTTTTTTGTTTCAACTAGACAATAACCATCTTGTGTTTGGGTAAATGCTCTGAATTATATATTTTACACTCTACAAGCACCATGAATATCTTAAATTTGAGTGGTTATTAAAATGTTGTAAGAATTGTTTGAAAATAATGCTGGATGAAATATTAGATGCTTAAGAACTTCAAAAGGCTTGAGTATCAAATTAGAAATTGAGGCCTCTCAAATTTCCACTGAAGCTTTATACCTTTGAATTAAATTTTGTGATATCCTCAAAAGTAATTATTGATTCGACTTTTGCTTACTAGCTCATATCTGAGTTATTTAGCTTACATTTGACTTTATATATCAAGTAAATTCTGCCAAACTACTATAAATCCTTAAAGTTCCTTTTCTAATTTTTATAAATAGAAGAATACCATAAAAGAGTATATCTGATGCTTGTGTAGAGAGAAAAGAGAATTCACAAAAATAAAAATATAAAAACAACAACAAAAAGAAAATAACTGAACTTGACCTGCCAATTATTTTATTCCTTGTGATCTGCATGCTGTTGATTTCTTTTGAATATATCTTCGATGTTGGGTCATTCTCAATCCAAACCTTATCTCTGCCTTTACATTAAAACTATTGTTTGGAAAACTGCTCTTTGCCTTCACATTAAAATTCTTGTTTAGATTGTTTAAGTGTGTCATCAAACCATTTTCAGTTTCAACTAACTTGGTTGGTTGACCCTTCAAATTCTTGTTGGATCACTCATGTTTAACTTCCCCTAATGAGAATGAAGACGCTCATTATGTTTTGAAATAAGCTGCTTAGCAGTTGGTCTTTCCTACAAATATGCACCTGATGACTTGCTTGTGTTCTCCATTGATTAGCTACCTTTATTAATGACCAAATTGGATATGATTTGCATTTTGTCCTCTCTCTCTCAACTTCTCCCTCTGCTAGCGGTGGCGCGTCCTGCTAGTTTTTAGGCTTGTTTTCTACTTTCACACTTTAGGCTTCTCTCTCCGTCTCCTGTAGAAGGTTTAAGATGTAGTCTTCGTTGCTGTCTGTGGTGGTTTTGGTGGCTTACGCTTCGTTTCTTCGTGGTGGCTAAATCCTTCCGCTTTGTGGTGGTTGAAGGTTCTGCGGTTCTCCTCTATTTGAAGAACGTAAAGGAGGAGAGGCTTTTTCTTCTGTTGTGATGCTGAGCCATTTGTGTTCGGGCTGGCTTAAATTGACATTGGAAGAGCTGGGGAGATGCTCTGAGACTAGGGATTTCATCAAATCTTTCCGTGAGGGTTCGAAGGTCGGAGAGATGGGAACAGATTCAGCCAGTACCTGTAGGTGGCGGTGTACGCCGTGGGTAGCCGAGCTAAGTAAGGTGGAGGCCTTCTTCGATGCCTCGGTTGTTTTGTTTGCTGGGGTGTTACGCTCGCCGTCTGGAGCTTTTTCTTCAGCGGAGAAGCGTGGGCTTAGTCCCTCGTTTGCGGAGGTGTTGTGGTTGAAGGTGTGCTCGTCTGCCTCGGAGAAGGGACCGAAGGTGTGCCTTGGGGATCCAGTGGGTAAGGACTTCTCTGAGGGTTGGATTTCTGCCCGTTTGGCTCTGCAGACAAGGGAGTAGGGTTGCAGCGTGGTAAGGGGAAGGCTTCTACCGATATTTTGTGGGCTTGGAAGGGTATTATCGGCAATTTGAAGAAAGAGGTGGACTGGGTATGTAGGAATTTTCTGGAAAGGATTGTGGAGATTGGGTAGGTCCAGAAGCCGATTTCCGTTGGGCGCAAGAAAGGCATGAGACTTCGGGCCTTTAAGCTGAAGCCCAAGCCCAAGCCCAAGACCAAGGATAAGTCCATCTCCAAGAGGGCTTCTTGTTTGGGTTCCGTAGGGGTTCTTGGGCACTCTCTCGGGTCGAACGAGGCTGGTTCGCAGGCGTCTTTGTCGTAGGCTTTTCTGGCATTTTTTGGTTTTGCGGATACGTCGCCGAAGGAGGGGCCTGCTCAGACAATCACGACTGGTGTTTTTTGATACGACAGGGTTGCTTTGACCAGATCGAAGCTGTCTGAGCACTCCAATAGTCTCACTCTGGTTTCGCCGGAGCTGTGCGCGCTAGTAGGTCTTGGGCCCAAAGCGTCCGTTGAGGCAGGAGGGGTCCGTCTTGATGGAGAAGCTTCGCCTTTTCAGTGCTCGCCGGAGGGTACTACGATTTCATTGGCTCACAAACCCAAGCCTTTGAGATTTTACAACCGTAAGTCCGGAGGTTGCCTAGGTTCCGGTGTCCAGGAGTGCTGCAACGCGTGTTTGCTCACCTGAGCTGGGTTTGGTTTGTTATCAGTCTCCTCCAGTGTTGGATAGGGGAGGTTTGGCTTTGTCGGTTGGTGTCGGTTGTGAGGAATGATCTGGGTATCTTTCCTCTTGTCACTGTTTTGGATCGGGCTCATTTTTGTGTTGAGTCGAGAGTGTCAAAATGGGTTGACGGGTCGGATTTGGATCGACACGCTTAACCTACAAATCTGTTAAAGTCAAACACGAAAACGATCTGTTTAATAAATGGGTTGATATGACACGACTCGCGATTTTATCGGGTTGACACGATACGATTACCCGTTTAATTGACGGGTCATAACGTGTAAATCCAAAACAACCTGGCTTGTTTGACACAATTAAGTAGTTGACTCAATTTAAGTAAGTTTTAATTAAAAAAAAAAAAATAATTAACACAATTATCTTCCATAGAAAACAACTGATTAAATTAAACCTGCATTATCATCAGTATATATAAATAAGAATTGAAATAATCATTACGTCTAAGCACATCCCAAATCTAAGCTAATTGAACATGTATCCTAACAACATCAATTCAACAAATAATACCCAAGCATATATAATAAAGTCATTTTCAGATTTTAATTTCATTAGCAACAAAAGAGTAGGACTTCAAAATCCACATTATAACTATACAACACCAAATGATGAATCAATTATACTAAGAAAATACAAAATAATACCTCTAACACACTGTACCCAAATCAAAGCTGATTGAGCACTCATATTACCAAAAACAATCCAACAATCATTTGCAAAACTTGAATTCATTGACAACAAAAATGAAGACTTTGAAATCCACATTGTAACTATACAAAGGCAAATTATCCAAATCAAATAGATCTGATCCAAACCCTAAAACCTGACCTTGAAAATGAGACTCTTTCTGATCCGACCCGCGGGGTGGTTGGCTGCATACTCGTCCCTGGTCAAATTCCTCGCCAACATGAGCGCGATCGCCACCGTGTCCCCGAACACCATCTGGATTGCCGTAGACATGACCGGCGCCAGATCGAATGGGCACAACTCCCTCTCAAGCAGCAAATGCACGTTCATATCACATGTGGTGGTAAGCGCGTTGCCCTTTACGGAGGTCACCAACACAAGATATGCTCCCTTGGCCTGCGCGCAAGGCACGAGGCGGAGGAGCTCTTTGGTGGCNAGGCAGGAGGGGTCCGTCTTGATGGAGAAGCTTCGCCTTTTCAGTGCTCGCCGGAGGGTACTACTATTTCATTGGCTCCCAAACCCAAGCCTTTGAGATTTTACAACCGTAAGTCCGGAGGTTGCCTAGGTTCCGGTGTCCAAGAGTGCTGCAACGCGTGTTTGCTCACCTGAGCTGGGTTTGGTTTGTTATCAGTCTCCTCCAGTGTTGGATAGGGGAGGTTTGGCTTTGTCGTTGGTGTCGGTTGTGAGAATGATCTGGGTATCTTTCCTCTTGTCACTGTTTTGGATCGGGCTCATTTTTGTGTTGAGTCGAGAGTGTCAAAATGGGTTTTCGGGTCGGGTTTGAATCAACACGCTTAACCCACCAATCCGTTAAAGTCAAACACAAACACGATCTGTTTAATAAATGGGTTGACATAATACGACTCACGATTTTATTGGATTGACACGATACGACTACCCGTTTAATTGACGGGTCATAACGTGTCAATTCGAAATAATCTAACTTGTTTGACACGATTAAGTAGTTGAGTCAATTTAAGTAAGTTTTAATTAAAAAAAAAACCTGATATCTTCCATAGAAAACAACTGATTAAATTAAAACTGCATTATCATCAGTATATATAAATAAGAATTGAAATAATCATTACGTCTAAGCACATCCCAAATCTAAGCTAATTGAACATGTATCCTAACAACATCAATTCAACAAATAATACCCAAGCATATATAATAAAGTCATTTTCAGATTTTAATTTCATTAGCAACAAAAGAGTAGGACTTCAAAATCCACATTATAACTATAAAACACCAAATGATTCAATTATACTAAGAAAATACAAAATAATACCTCTAACACACTGTACCCAAATCAAAGCTGATTGAGCATTCATATTACCAAAAACAATCCAACAATCATTTGCAAAACTTGAATTCATTGACAACAAAAATGAAGACTTTGAAATCCACATTGTAACTATACAAAGGCAAATTATCCAAATCAAATAGATCCGATCCAAACCCTAAAACCTGACCTTGAAAATGAGACTCTTTCGGATCCGACCCGCGGGGTGGTTGGCTGCATACTCGTCCCTGGTCAAATTCCTCGCCAACATGAGCGCGATCGCCACCGTGTCCCCGAACACCATCTGGATTGCTGTAGACATGACCGGCGCCAAATCGAATGGGCACAGCTCCCTCTCAAGCAGCAAATGCACGTTCATATCACATGCGGTGGCAAGCGCGTTGCCCTTTACGGAGGTCACCAACACAAGATATGCTCCCTTGGCCTGCGCGCAAGGCACGAGGCGGAGGAGCTCTTTGGTGGTNGCCGGAGTTGCTGAGTAGAACGAGGACGTCACGGGGGGTGAGGGCGCTAATGTCTCCATGGAGCGCGTCGACAAGGGAAAGGAAGGCGGAGTGGACGTCTAGGGAGACGAGCGTCTGGGAGAGCTTGTGTGCGACGAAGCCAGACTTTCCAACGCCGGAAAGTGTGAAACCGTGTGTTTAGCATTTAGGTTAGGTTAGTTTTAGTGTTTTTTTTTTTAAAAAAAGGTTAATGGGTCAGTCGGGTCACCAATAGGTTGACCCATCTGACCCGTTGACTAAACAGGTTGACCCGTTTTGATCCGACCCGATAACCCCAAACCCGCTATCTTCGTGTCGGGTTTGCGGGTTGTATCAAAAATTGTCACTCCTAGTGTTGAGGATATTGGTTTGGTGGTGGGGTTTTCATATGAGGGGTACGAAGATTAGACTGTGGCTCTCTTGGCAAGTATTGAAAATGATCATTATCATGTATATGTAACCTTCTTTTTCTAGTTGCTTAACCCTTTTCATATATTTGGTATTTTCATTATCTATGATCTTAACACTTTTCATAAGTGCCTCATTTTCATTGTTCAATTTGTTAACTTTTTTATTAGCATCGGTAAGACCTCTACTACCTTGTCAAAAGTTGGAGGATCCATCTAATAGAAAAAGCGGCAAGCTGGAATGCTCTGCATCTAGGGAACAAATTTATGGATTTATCAATAATAGGAAAAAAAATCACAATCCCAACAATATGAATGTTTTTTCCGCTTAATGCAGCCCCAAAACTTACTGTATGTGGATTGTATAGGGCTGAGCCCCAAAAACGCCTTCAAGGTTCTCCTCAGTTTATGAAGTCTTCAACGGTGCAGTTAAGCCACACTTACAAACCAAAGACACCATATCACACCCAACCAAGGAAGAACCCGAATATGACTTCAATGTTAACTACCATTGGCACCACAATTCATCACTTTCTTTTTCGTACCAAGAAAAAAAAAAGCAATGATCCAGCATAACATACCTTGTCTTTGCCACGACCATTTGACATTATTGTAAACACCGAAGCTGCTTACGGAGCTTCTTTCGACTAGAGAATATCTTGCCGAGATAGAAGTTGACTGAGTGACGAAATCGGTCGATTTGGGAAGACAATCCTAAAAGCAAAGTTCCAACTCGAAGAGAAGCAAACTAGGGTTCTTCTATTTTGTGGTCAAACAAGACAGGAATAAATGCTTTGAGATTTCAGGGATTCAAAATTTTAGGGATTCAACCTTTTTTTATTATTATTATTATTTAAAGTATTATTTTATTATTTTTTATTTCACACGTTGCATATAAAGCATAGGCACCCCATGTCATATGCTTAGGTGGCATACACATGTGGTGCTCCAAGACAAGTATCAGTATTTTAGTGCGGCTTACGTAGAGTTCCGTTAAATGTATTGACGAAACTGTGACAAAGGTATCAAGTGGATTTTTTGGTTAAGGTCAAATACCTGTTAAGGAAGAAGACAAGTCAGCAAGGCAAGATCAGTCAGCAGCACAATCAACAACCTCCACTTCAACACACTTATCTGAAGATTTGAGTGTTGCAGATTTGGCTCCAACATTATCAGATGTTGCAGATTTGGCTCCAACCTTATCAGATACAGAGGACTTATTTTATAATCAACAAGATAAGTCCTTAGCATCATTTGCACATCAGATGCAAAGGACTCATCTTGTAACCAACAAGATAACCTGCAGATAGATATAGTCATGTAACTCTTGTAAATTTAAAATTTAAATTGTTACTTATCATACTTGTAAAGCACATACGTGAATTCTATTTATACTCAATGAGGAGTAGTAGAATAATCATTTCACCAAATACAAAGCTATTTTGCTTTCTTACTTGGTATCAGAGCCCCTCGGTTAACACCATCCATCTTCTCCATGGCTCAATCCAGCAACTCTGCTGCTACCTCCTTTACGATGCCCAACATTGCACATCTCTGCCAATCCAAGCTTGATGACGGTAACTATCTCGGCTGGGTCTTCCAGTTTGAGCCCATTCTGAAATCCAATGACTTGATGGGCATTGTTGATGACTCCGAGCCATGCCCACAGAAGTACATCCCTTTCTCTGACAACAAGACTTCCACTACTGCTTGAACCCAGAATTTATTCTCTGGGAGAAGAAGGATCAATGCATCCTCAGCTGGTTCATTGCCACTTTGACTAACAAAGTGGTCTCCACTGTCTATGGGTGTAAAACCTTTGGACAAGTGTGGGCTGTATTGGCCACTCGGTATGCCTCTCTCTCACGTTCTCATGTCAATCAATTGAGGCGCCAATTACAAACCTTACGGCAAGGCTCAAAGACATGCACAGAGTTCATCCGCCAAGATAAATCCCTTGCTGATTAGATAACCATTGCTGGAACTTCTATTTCATATGACGACCTCATCTCCTATATTATAGGAGGACGAGTCCAACCTACAACTCCTTTGTGATGACATTCTCTATGATCACAAAGGACATTTCCATGACACTCGAGGAGTTTCAATCAGAACTCTTACGACATGACCAGCTTCTTGATCATCAAGCAGCTGCTGCTGAGCCCACTCCATTTGCTATGTTCTCTCAAAGGCCACCTACTAAACAAAGGTTTAGCAACAACCAAAAGAAGCCATTCCACAGTTTCTCGAATTCTCCTCAAAAGAAACCATTCCACTCTGCTATTACTCCTGCTCTCACTCAAGGCAAGTCTCCCTCTGGCTATCCAAGTCATCTCTCCTCCAATAGGTTTCCCCAATCAAGCACTTTCTCCTCCAACAGAGTCCCCTGTCAGATCTGCGGTAGGTTGAATCACCAAGCTTTGGACTGTTTCCATCACATGGATTTTGCCTATCAGGGACGTCACCCACCATCAGAACTTGCTGTGATGGTTTCCCAATCCAACACATTGCAAGATGAGGAACACTAGCTGGTAGATAGTGGAGCTAACACTCATATCACGGCTAACTTGGAGAATCTGACCGTGCATAAGCCAAATCTGGGTAATGAGACAGTAGCAGTGGGTAATGGTAGTGCACTTGGTATTTCTCATATTGGTTCTTCTTCTTTTAAAACCTCAAATTCTCTTCTTCATCTTAAAGATATATTGCACTGTCCTGATGCTAAAGCCAACTTAGTCTCTATAAAAAAATTCTATCGTGACAATAATTGTCATTTTAAACTTATTGATAGTTATTTTTTGGTGAAGGAAAATCTCACGGGGAGGATCCTCCTGCAGGGGCCCAGTGAAGATGGACTCTACCCTATGCCGCTAAAACACTTCACCAGAAATAAAGTGCGAGCACTCACTGCACTAATTGGAGTTAAGTGTCTTTCTTGGTTTGGCATAACCGATTAGGACGTCCAAGTCATCCAATATTGCAGCATGTCCTTCGCAACTACCATCTACCAATGTCTTCTATTCAGCCAAGTCAGTCCTTGTGTGTTTCATGTCAGCTAGGAAAGAGCAAATAGTTAGTTTTTCCTGATTCTAGTCATGTTACTATTGCTCCATTGGAGCTTATTCATAGTGATGTATGGATTTCTCTTATTTCCTCAATAAATGGAAGCAAGTGTTATGTTATTTTCATTGATGATTTATCTTGCTATTCTTGGCTTTTTCCTCTTAAACATAAATCCGATGTGTTTGAAACATTCGTTAAATTCAAATGTTTGACATAAAATCTTTTCTCTCTTAAGAGTAAACAACTTCAAACAGATGGGGGAGGAGAATATATCTTCCAAAAATTTTCCAAGTTTCTGTCAACACATGGAATTTTTCATTGAGTTACTTGTCCACACACATCTCCACAAAATGGAATTTCAGAGAGAAAACATCGACATATCATAGAAATTGGTCTCAGCCTCCTAGCACAGTCTTCTCTCCCTGTTGAGTATTGGGTTGAAGCTGTGAGTACTACTATCTATTTGATAAATAGGCTGCCCAGTCCGAAGCTTCAATTCTTAAGTCCCTTCTCTAAACTTTTCCACAAGGACCCTAATTATACATTGCTAAGGTCATTTGGTTGTGCCTGTTATCCACTTTTGAGGCCTTATGCCAAACATAAGTTAGAATTCAGAAGTAAACAATGTGTTTTTCTTGGCTATAGTGCTAATAAAAAAGGATACAAATGTCTTGACCTAAGCTCAAACCGAACCTATGTCTCAAGACATGTAGTTTTTGATGAAATAGTGTTTCCTACACAGGGTGGAGCAGCATCTTTCACTCTTGCAAGAGCAGACTCCTCAACCACAGGTGTTGTTCTTGAACCTTCTCATTTCTATTCAGTTAATAATCTGTCAAACAGTGTAATGCATAATTCAAATGTTTCTGATTCCTCTGTTTTGCATACATATCCTCCTCATCAAAGTAGCCCTTCCACTAGTGTTTCCCTTTCACTAGAACAAGCTCCTGCCGAAACACTTCCTAGTGAGCCTCTTACTACTTTTGATATTCCTTTTATAGTTTTTGGTTCATCTTCTGCAGTAGAATTTGAACCTTCAATTCAAATTTCCAATGCTGGTCCAGTTCCTGCTTCACCTGAAACTGCATCTCCCATTTCCACTACTACCTTAGATTCTACTCAATCTTTGATCCAGGTCTTACCTACTCCAATTGAACCTACTTCTCCACATATTGTCACCAGATCCATGATTGGAACCTCTAAACCCAAATCCTTCCCTGATTATCATCTCTATCACTCCCTTAAATCCACTAAGCATCCTTCAAAGTTATGAACATCACATCTTTGCCCCAAGAACCTACTACCTTTGCTCAAGCTGTGTCCAACCCAAATTGGTTTGCTGCTATGGAAAGTGAACTTCAAGCTCTATTGGATAATGGTACATGGTCCCTCAGCCTAGACCATCACACAGAAACATTATAAAAAACAAGTGGGTTTATCGGTTGAAGCAAAAGCCAGATGGTACAATTGAAAGATATAAAGCAAGACTTGTGGCTAAGGGATTTCGCATTGACTTCACAGAGACCTTTAGTCCAATCATCAAACCAGCAACTATACGCATCCTTCTCTCTCTAGCAGTTCACTACGACTGGCCACTTAAGCAATTAGATGTATCTAATGCTTTTCTTCATGGTTACTTAACTAAAGAGGTGTTTATGGAACAACCTACTGGCTTTGTGGATAATGTATATCCTGATCATGTGTGCAAACTCAACAAGGCACTTTATGGATTAAAACAAGCACCTCAAGCTTGGTTCCATAGACTCTCTCAAGCTTTACTTAATTTGGGTTTTATTGGATCTTTGACTGACCCTTCTCTTTTCATGCTTTATTGTGGTTCAATACATATTTTTGTCTTGATATACGTTGATGATATAATAGTTACCGGAACTGATTTATCTACTATTGAGACTCTAATACATGGCCTACAGAAGGAATTTAAGTTAAAAGACCTTGGCTGTCTTTCATATTTTCTTGGAATACATGTTCTCGTGATTCCACTAGTTTACATTTACATCAAGGGAAGTACATTGTTAATCTACTTGACCATGTGCAGATGCTTGGAGCAAAGCCCTATGGAGCCCCCTGCATATTAGGGAAGAAACTCACCAAATTAGATGGTGATGCTTTATCTGATTCCACACCTTATCGGCATTTAGTTGGAGCTTTGCAGTACTGCACCCTCACCAGACCTGACATCTCCTACACTGTCAACAAGTTATGTCAGTTCCTTCATTGCCCAACTACTGATCATTTGAAGGCTGCTAAACGAGTTCTTCGTTACCTTAAAGGCACCGCAGATCATGGTCTACATTTTACCTTCGGTCCACTCCAGTTGCATGCCTTTTGTAATTCTGATTGGGCTGGAGATCCACTTGATCGTAGGTCCATAGCCGGGTATTGTGTCTTTTTTGGTTCTAACTTAGTTTCGTGGCAAGATAAGAAACAACCTGTTGTTTCAAGATCTAGTATAGAGGCCGAGTATCGCGCAATGGCTATAACAACTACAAAATTATACTGGTTAAGAATGCTTCTTAAAGAATTACAAGTAGTTCTACACGATCCTCCTTGCCTTTGGTGTGACAATTTAGGAGCTATTGCTTTAGCTTCTAATCACATCTATCATGCCTGTACCAAACATATTGAAGTAGACTACCATTTTATTAGAGAGAAGATTTTACACAAGGACCTTGTTGCCAGTTATATTTCTATAAATGATCAATGTGCTGATATTTTTACAAAAGGCCTCACATGATCTCAATTCTTATTTCTTAAAGACAAACTTATGGTCACTCCTCCTCCCATTCGTTTAAGGGGGGTTGTTAAGGAAGAAGACAAGTCAGCAGGGCAAGATCAGTTAGCAGCACAATCAGCAACCTCCACTTCAACACACTTATCTGAAGATTTGAATGTTGCAGATTTGGCTCCAACATTATCAGATACAGAGGACTTATCTTGTAGATTACAAGATAAGTCCTTAGCATCATTTGCACATCAGATGCAGAGGACTCATCTTGTAACCAACAAGATAACTTGCAGATAGATATAGTCATGTAACTCTTGTAAATTTAAAATTTAAATTGTTACTTATCATACTTGTAAAGCACATACGTGAATTCTATTTATACTCAATGAGAAGCAGCAGAATAATCATTCCGCCAAATACAAAGCTATTTTGCTTTCTTACTGTACCACATGTCACTTTTTGAAACTGAAAAGTCTATTTGATTTTGGTCTAAACCATATGTACTAAAATAACATTTAGCCCAAAAAAGAAAAAGAAAAAAGGAGAGGTTATATTTCCATACAAAAATGATTAAACCATCAAGCAAAACGATAAAGCTTGACAAAATTTCATTGAATCAAAGTTCTACATTCGAAGTCCACACAAAATCATTGTATGTCTAATTATTACACTCATTCATGCCTTACAACTCACCGCTACCACCACTTTCTCCGACTTTGTGCACCCTCTTCACCTTAAAGAATAATACTACTCTTTACACATATTTATCATAATCATGTTAAAATGGCTTACAATGTCAACCCCTTAAAAAAACAAGTATAAGCCACTTAAAATAGTTATATCAACATATGTGACATTGATGTGATAAATGGGTGTAAAGTGTAGCACCACCCTAAAATTTAACAAAAAATGGGAGCTCAAGCCAAATGCTGAATGACCAGAAATTATGAATTAGCAACTATAATACATAACGTGTCTTTTGCTTATGCAATGTGTAGGCAATATCAATAAACAAATAACAATGGAGAAACAACAATTGAACATCACACACTAACAAAACTGTTTATATGCAATTCTTCAGTGAATCTCCAGCTCCTTGGAAGAAGCAATAAGAGAGTGCAAAGTCAGCAATAAAAATACCAACAAGTGAGATAACCACAGCCGAAGTTGTAGACTCCCCAACACCTTTAGCACCTCCCAGAGTGGTAACTCCCCATGCACAGCTCACAACAGATATAATTGCACCAAAAACCTGTGACTTTATCATCGCACTAATTATGTCCCAAGATTTAAGTGCTCTTTGAGCAGAATCTAAGATAATGTTAATGCTAATCCCATAAACACTATCAGCCAAGAGGCCACTGGATGCCATCCCCACTGTGAAACACATAAGAGTCAAAAATGGTAAAGCAATACAGGAGGCAATCACCCTAGGTGTCACAAGATAATCAACAGGGTCTGCCCCAAGAACTCTCAATGTGTCAGTTTGCTCAGAAACCTGCATTGTTCCCAACTCTGCTGCATATGCACTTCCAATACGCCCAGCAACAACAATTGCTGTAATGACGGGACTCAACTCCCTTGCGAAAGCCAGAGCTAATACCCCACCAACAGATCTGTTTAATCCCAATCTGGTGAATTCTCTAACAAACTGGATCGTGAAAGCCATCCCAACAAAAGCTGATGTTAGAAGACAGACCCCCACTGATCTTGGCCCAACTCTCTCCAGCTGTTGTAGAGTATTCCTCCAGTGGACTTTTCCCTTTAGAGTTCTGATAATAACTTGTCCTGACAGGATAAGAGCTGACAATCCTCTCCACAGATATCTAGGTGGTGACCATTTGCTGAGAAAGCTCTCTGCTTCTGAACTGGGCACATGGTTTGTATTTGTGTATTCTTGTAACAGGGGGACAGATGGGGAACCATCATCAGTATTGGCAATTGCACACAATCTGGTCGGTGGCACAGTCATGAGAGATTTATCTGTCCGAGGTCTTCCTGCATAGTGAAGTTCTCTGGTAAGCTTTTTTAAATGAGGGGTTTGCATTTTCATCCACCCATCTGGTTTTATGGTGTTTCTTCTGCAAGGTTTAAAGCTTCAATCAGAAGTTGACAGACATAAAGCTTAAAGCATCTGCAAGCGTGCATAAAAAAAAAAACCAAAAAAAAGCGAGAGAGACCTGTTAGAGAAGCACAAGAATGAATGAAAATGAGAAGCTGTTTGCATAGTTTGTTTCTTTGTGAATAAGAAATAATCTGACTTCAGCCAGGGAGAGGACAAAGTGTCTGGAATCTGTGTCACAATCAATTAGAGAACCCAATAGGATCACATGGAATGGGTTCTCTTAAAACTACTGTAGCCAAACAGCACTGAGACTCAATAGCTGTCCCAATTGAAGGGAAAACCTGTGCATACCAACAAAATTATAACAAATCAGGAATGGCAATAAACCAAGTATCAATGAAATAAAGAGTCAGTGAGATATAAGCGGTCTAATTAGTCAGTTAAGAATTGTAGTAAATCGGCACCTAGTTGAGAGCATCTTGGAATGTTCTCTGTAATTTGTTTCTAAATAATTGCAGCATGCATAGCACATACTTTAATATGAACAAACATTTATCACGGAATAGACACAATCTTAATCTTTGCTTCTTCCAGACAAAATAAGAAAAGAATCTGATGTAGCTAATTTATGCTTGGAGAGAAACAGACAAAAATGAAAAAATCCTTGACCTCGGCTCAAGTACTGAAGGGTGAGGTGGGGTGGGGTTTATACATCCCAAGTTCAAAATAAACCAATAAGAGAATACCAAACAAACTGTACGATGTGTCTTTTGACCTCAAACCAAATCTTTCTGTATCTATAATTGTAGTCAACAGAAAGGCACTTGATTTTTAGGTCTTCTTCTCTTCTATGCAGGAATGCATACCAAAAAAAAGTGAGGATTTATGCAAGATTTATCAACTGGCTAATTTACCTCATCCGGAAGACAGTATTAATAAGCATAGAGGTATTACTTATCAAAAAGCATAGAGGTATTATTTATCCAATCTGGTGGGCAGTATCAGCATGGGATTGAAATTCAGTTGCTAGATTCAAAACACAGTATCCACAGTAGGTTACAATTTTTCAAATCTGAGTTACAAGAAATTTTCCAAATATATCAAAGAGACATTCCTGAAAAGTTTTCTCCATCTATCTTTTTTTTTATCAAATTAGCACAAAGAATTGTATCATTAATATTTTGCACATTTCTATCATGACCCCTCAACACTCATGAAATGACATAAATGTCGAGAACCATTGAGATTTTAAATTCAGTGTTTCGGATATGAAGGAAACTTGTAATAGTTTGATTGAATGGTGTTATTGCATTCTTTTATAAGCATGGATGATTTGGATGCATCAGTCAATACTCCGCCAAACCAGCTTTCGTGCCAATTTGCAGCTGTCAATGTGAGATGTAGGGTATATAACGGATACCTCTGAGATGGAGGGTTTATGTAATAATGCATGATAAGCAAATCCAGAATAAAAAGAAAAATTCAGAAAATTGGCAAAAACTCAATAAACCCCCAACCACCTTTTTACTATTATGGACCCCTTTGAATCATCAAGTTCTCGGACTCAAAGCATTGAAGGCTCTGTAATGTTTTTCACAAAACCAGCATTACCCGAAACCTTTGTGCATAAATTAGTGCAAACCAGCCAAATTCTCTCGTTGATTAGAATAACATGCAGAAAATACAGAAACAAAGCAACAACTTAAATGGTAAAATGCCATTATCTGAACCCAAAATTTCACCCTCCACTTTACTCTTAGATGGTGTGGTGGCATCATTTGAACGAGAGCTCATGGGCTTAATACCCTAATACATAATAGGATATGATTCCATACAAAATCATTAGAAAACAACTCCTGAAGAAAATGGCATCTGAAAATAATTAGATATTGTTTTAAGTAATTTATTAAAATGAAATATGCTAAGCTAAAAGAACCTGGATAATATAATAGAAGCCCCAACCCAAGAAAAGAGAAAAGCAGGCAATAAAATCTAAACGGACAGGAAGAAACAAAACAAAAATGAGTGTGCACCAACGTCCAGAATCTCCATGCCCTGAAGAACTCTTCTATTATGCTCTTGCAAATACCCCAAAAGTATTAAGGTACAGGTTTCCCCAAAACACCACCACTCATGTTCAGATGTTCCTGCTTCCAACCACCCCTCCCAACTCCCATAACATGGTCAGAACAGTTAACTCCATAACTTACAAGCTAACGCACGATGAAGCAGTAAACAGTTGAGTGACTGTCAATACCATTCACCACATAAGAGCATTCCCAGTGAGCTCTTCAAAGTTTCTCTAAATTTGAGGAGAAAACTCAACTTTGTTTATATTATGTAGCCACTTTTCAAAACCACTAAACATCAAACTCTCTAAGTATTTCTCTGCTTTAACTAATTTTTCTTTTTTTCTTCGTTGAAGGCCCCCACCAGCTTCAAGAATCACTATCTCCCTTTTTTCTAAAACTCATGATGCCCAACTTAAACCGGAAAATGCCCAAAAGATTTCAAACCAAACATCAAAATCACTTCAATTTCAGCCAACACCCAAAGAAAACCGAACGTAATACCTCAAAGAAAACCCAAACAACAAAACTCATAAAATCAGAAACTTCACTTATTGGGTGGAGGAACACCGAAAGTGCCATCCTCCAAATTCAGCCCTCCACAATCGATCACCAACAAGAACTAAAGCTACTAAAATCAACTCAACCGAAACCCATAAACATCAACCCAAGCAGAACCCAATTTAATTTTAACCTAAAATTCGGACCTAGGTAAATCCTAACAATCAATATGCTTTTCTAGTTCCAATTTCAGTGGGTATAAATAAATTACAAGGAAAACCTTGGATTCTTAACTTTCCTCTTCTAATTGGCCGAAATTACTTCTTGTTCCACAACCTCCTTCTTTTCCTTCTCCTTTCTTCTTCACCGTGCAACTACAAGCAGAGAGCTTCTCTAACCTCGCTCTCGCTCTCTCTCTCTCTCTCTCTCTCTCTCTCTCTCTCTCTCTCTCTTTCTCTCTGCGATGCAGACCAGCAAGGGGAGGAGGAGGGGGTGGTCTGGTTTCGCAAAACAAAAGGAAGGGTCTTTGACTTTTGCGGAAACAGGGGAAGGAGACTTCTTGTTTAATCAAAATATCAGGCATGAATCGACCACCCAAAAGGCCACAAGATTAATCCTCATTTCCTTCCCTCAGCGGACGCTATAAAACTGAAACTGAGAAACCCAAGTGATAAAATGAATAAAATTCTGAAAATTATGCCAACACGCAAAGGGAAAAGTTGGTCACAATTCAGTAGCGCACTTAGAACGCATTACATATTCGGTTCAGTAATTTCCAAAAACTCTAACCCCACTATCTGAATGCATTGAAATTATACCAAAGCATGGATTCTTTCTCTTTGTTAACAAGGCCATAATACTATGAATTTCCGGAACAAGGCAATAGCGTTGCAGCATATCGCATATGAAAAATTTCAGTTTTTCAAGAGAAAAGAGAGAGAGAGAGAGAGAGAGAGAGAGAGAGAGAGAGAGAGAGACCTTCGCGGGAGATTGTCCGGCCGGTCACTGATGATGATGATAGGCTCCAGGCTTTGCTCTTTTTCTTTCTCTAACTTTACCTCAACAAAACCAGCGTCTCTCTGTCTCCTGCTTTCCTTTTGGTCTCTCCCGGGTGGTGCACTGCTGCAGGCTAAAGGTCAGACAAGCCAAACCCATTCTTCCTAGAACCAAGCCCAACAATGTGAGCCCACATTTGTTTTTAAACCAAATATTAAATTTTAATTCATTAAAAGTGTCTCCTCGATTGAGATTCATGCCTAGGGGTGAGCATGGGTCGGTTTGGGTCGGGTATCGCGAGTATTCGATACCCAACCCGCGGGGTGCGGATTTGAAAAATTCAACCCGCATCTTTTGATTTTAATTCGCCGGGTTACGGGGCGGGTTGGGTAAATACCCGTCTATCAAATCAGATCAGATTGATCTGATCTGATTTATCATCAGATCTGATGATAAATTAGTTGACTCAGGCGAGGCGCCGACACCGTATGGCCGCGGGACGGCGTCGGCGTGGCAGAGGGACGGACGGCAACGGCGTGGCAGCTGGAAGAGATGGAGAAAAGAAGAGAAGAAGAAAAGAAGAAAAGAAAAGAAGAGAAGGAAAAAAGAAAAAGAAGATAAAAAGAGAAAGACTCGTAAGAGATGGAAAATAAGAAGAGAAGGAAAAAGAAAGAAAAGAAGAGAAGACTCGTACAGAGATGGAAGATAAGAAGAAAAGAAGAGAAGGGAAAGAAGGGAAGAAGGAAAGAAACGAAAGAGAGAGTCTGAGAAAACAAAAATGAACCCTTTACCTTTAGGGTTTCTAATTCCTGAAAAAAAAAAAAAAAATTAAAAAAAAATAAAAAAAATTAAAAATTAAAAATTAAAAAAAAATGTATATATATATAGAGACGGGTCGGCGTCGGTATTGCGGATTGTGGGAAAAACAACCCGTCAACTAGACCCGCCCCGCGCAGATATGCAAAAAAACAACCCGAACCCGCGATTAAACCTTAAAAACCCGAATTTTTCGGGTAGGATCGGGGCGGGTCGGGCGGGTATCACGAGTAGGGTCGGGTTCTACTCACCCCTATGAATCATGCCAATTAGTTGTCTAAATTATTTGGATAGGTGGCAATCCAAAATTCATTTAAACATGGATCCGATATATATTCTCTCACATGAACTATCCAAATTACCAACCGTCCATCCCCTCCCCCCTTTCTCTCCAACTTCAATTGTGAAACTCCAAAATCCAAGCATTTTGGTTATACATGGGGGCATAGCTAGGGCATGAAGTAAGGGTGTATAATCGATTGCAGTTGCAGTTATTCTCAACAAACTGCAATTGAGGTTTCCGATTATTTAATTTTAAATAACCGCAATCGCAACCAGTAGGCTGATTGCGATTGCCACTAACCGGTTTCAAACCAATTATTGAAACCTGGTAAGACAGTTTCCAACTCCGGCTGCACGTGGACCTGAGAACACAGAAAACGTTAGACACAAGAGCTTGCCGGGGGTTGCCGACGGGGGATAGCTTCGATGCCTAAGTCAGTATTTTTCTTTAGGGAATTCCTCTCAGAAAACTCAGAGTATTTTTAGGGTTTTTTGTTACATACCTCACACCGAACCTTATCCCGCTTCTTATATAGTGGCGGACCCCCCGAGGCTCATTTAATGAACCTTTGTGGTGGGACCCTAAGTTTCTTATTGTCTTCTATGCCCATGAGATCTATTAATGACCCTTCCATGTGTCGCGTAAGTACTGGCCCACGTCATCCGAGCCTTTGTCCGCTTGTCACGTCAATCATGTCTTGAGGGGCAGGTGGACCTCAAAATCATGCGGGAGTAGCAACCAAGGCCGGCTGCCTTAAATGCTAGCCATAATGGACCTTGTCCTCTCTCCATCAAGAATCATTACATCCTTTATCTGGGAGCCGAACCTTGAGGGATGAGAGAAACCTCGGTGCGCTAACCGACCCTTGAGACGAAGATCGGCGAATATATATATATGTATAGGTTCGGTCCCCTTATATATGGGCCGTTCCCAAGAAAAGGGGATATGGGCCGACATGGTCGTTTAGGCCCAGATCTTTGGATGGGGAGATTGCATCTAGTTCATATCACATTCTTTACGTCGTTCAAATGTACATGGGACAAAGAAGTAAAACAACAAAAGAAAGACGAACTTTCGTCAGTGAATAAAATACAACTTCGAAAATGCGAGAGATTACTGATAATATCGCTTTAAGTGCTCTGCGTTCCAAGGGTGGGGCAGCCTCCTCTCCTCTGAAGTCTCGAGATGATACGCGCTAGGTCGGTTGCACTCTACGACCCTGTAGGGCCCCTCCCAGTTTGGAGCTAGCTTTCCATCCGTGCGCTCCTTAGTTGCCAAAGTGACTTTCCTGAGTACCCAATCGCCAACTTTGAACTTTCAAGGTTTGACCCTTTCGGTTGAAGTACTGGGCTGCCTTATGACAATATGAGGCCATTACCATTTCTGCTTGGTCTCGTCTTTCGTCCAAGAGGTCTAACGACAGCTTCAATCCTTCTTCATTTAGCTTAGGGTTGTATTTCTGGACGCGAAGACTCGAGAGCTCCATTTCTACCGAGACAACAGCTTCCGACCCAAAGGCTAAGCCAAAAGGAGTATCCCCCATGGGGGTTCTTTCGGTGGTTCTGTAGGCCCATAGGACTTCGTGCAACTGCTCCGCCCAAGCACCCTTCCTGTCTTCAAGCTTCTTCTTTAATATTTTAAAAATGGTCTTGTTTGTAGCTTCCACTTGCCCATTAGCTTGCGGGTGCCCTGGTGGAAGAGAGTAGTTCCCTAACTTTGAGGTCCTCGCACCAGTCTCGAAACGCTTGACAATCGAACTGCTTCCCGTTGTCTGTGACGAAGGCATGGGGAAGGTCATATCTGCAAACTACCGACCTCCATAGGAACTTGGTGATGTTTTGAAAGGTGATGTGTACGAGGGCTTCTGCTTCTATCCACTTAGTAAAGTAGTCGATCGCCACTACTACGAACTTGACGCCCCCTTTTCCGGGCGGGAGGGGACCAACAATGTCCACCCCCCACATGGAGAAGGGCCACGGAGATGTAATTGGAGTGAGCTCTTCAGGTGGGCTTTTCTGGTCATTTGCAAACCTCTGACACTTATCACATGCTCTCACCATTTCCATGGACTGTTGATACATCTTCGGCCAGTAGTATCCTGCTCTGATGGCCTTATGGGCCAGGATGCGTCCCTCGGAGTAACTGCCACATACCCCTCCATGGATCTCCTTCAGAGCATAGTCAGCTTCATCTTGGGATAGACATTTAAGGAGTGGCAGGGTAAGGCCACGTTGATAAATGGACCCATCAACAACGGTGTATTTGGAAGCTTTCAAGCGTATTTTAGTGTGCCGGCTTTCGGTCCGCCAGGAGTTGGCCTTCCGTAATATACCTGAATATCTCCCTGGCCCCACTCTGGCGGGTCCCGTACCACGCACACTTGGGGGCCATCCAGGATGGCTGGCGAAGGCAGTAGCCGAACCTGTTCTTTGGAGCCCTCCAGCTCTTCTTCTCGTGCCGACCCAATTCATGCTAGCCTGTCTGCCTCCATATTCTCTTCTCGGGGGACCTTCTTCACATGGAAGTGCGCAAATCGAGTTACCAACTCCTTGACCTTCACAAGGTACTTCTTCATCTTCTCTCCCTTTTCTTCGTGTTCGCCCAGGATGTGACCTGCTATCATGCGCGAATATGTGTGGATTTCAACATTTTTGGCTCCAAGCTCGTGAGCAATCGTCAAGCCTGCTATCACGGCTTCATATTTTGCCTCGTTGTTGCTGGTCTTGAAGTCCATTCGGATGGCGTGCTTTATCTCTTGACCCTCTGGGGTTGTTAGAACTATGCCAGCCCCACTTCGTCTTTTTGTCGCCAACCCATCTACACAGATCTTCCAGAGATCATTGGCCGGTTGATCTTCTTGGCTGCTAGGGCTCGTAAACTCTGCTATGAAGTCGGCTAATGCTTGGCCCTTTATAGCTGGTCTGGGCAAGTATTCAATATCAAATTCACCCAACTCCACTGCCCAGTTTACTAGGCGACTCGAGGTGTCGGGCTTGAGCAGGACTCTTTTCAGAGGGTGGTCGGTCAGCATCCGAACCGTGTGAGCTTGAAAGTAAGGCCTCAATTTCCTGGCCGAAGTTACTAACGCGAAGGCTAGCTTTTCAATCTGCGGGTATCTGCTTTCAGCACCTCGGAGAGCCCTGCTAGTGTAGTATACCGGTCTTTGCACTCCTTTGTCCTTTTGTATCAGAACCGAACTGACAGCGAAATCTGATACCGCAAGATAGACGTAGAGTGGCTCGCCTTCTATCGTTCGGCTAAGCAGCGGAGGGTTAATCAGATAGCTCTTCAATTGCCGGAAGGCTTCTTCACACTCTTCTCCCTAAACAAAGGCTTTCTTCAAGATCTTGAAGAATGGCAGGCACTTATCCGTGGATCTTGAAATGAACCTATTGAGGGCAGCTATCCGTCTCGTAAGCCATTGGAGCTGCTTTGTGTTCTAGGGAGATTCCATCTCCAATACCGCCTTTATTTTTTCTGGGTTGGCTTCGATGCCTCGATGCGAGACCATGAAGCCCAGAAATTTTCCAGAAGAGACGCCGAAAGCGCACTTGGCGGGATTGAGTCTCATCTTGTAACGTTTGAGAATGCCGAAGGTTTCTTCAAGGTCGGCTAGATGATCCTCAGACTTCAGGCTTTTAACTAGCATGTCGTCCACATATACTTCTACGTTCCTCCCAATCTGGCTTTTGAACATTGCGTTTACCAGACGCTGGTAGGTTGCCCCTGCATTTTTTAGATCGAAGGGCATCACCCTATAACAGTATAACCCCCGATCCGTGATGAACGAGGTCGCTTCTTGATCGAACTTATGCGTCCGGATTTGATTATAACCCGAAAAGGCATCCATGAAGCTTAAGAGGTTGTGGCCTGAAGTAGAGTCCACCAGGAGATCGATCCTCGGGAGCGGGAAGCTGTCCTTGGGGCAAGCTTTGTTGAGGTCTGTAAAGTCTACACACATTCTCCACTTACCGGTAGACTTTTTGACCATCACTACATTGGCCAACCAGTCGGGGTAGTGGACTTCCTTGATGAAATCCGCCTCCATTAGCTTGTCCACTTCTTCAGCTACGGCTCTGTTCCGTTCAAGAGCAAAGTTTCTCTTCTTTTGCTTGACCGGCTTCGTAGTGGGGTCTATGTTCAACTTGTGAGAGATAATGGCAGGGTCAATACCAGGCATATCCTCGTGCGACCACGCAAACACGTCGACATTCTTCTTTTAGAATTCCGAAAGCTCAGTCTTCAACTCTTCTGGCAACTGTAACTCACTGTGCGGTTCGGACCATCAATGGTTACTTCAACTAGGTCTTCGTTCGGCTCCGCCCTCAGCGTTACACCCTCATCCTTTATCCCGTAATGAACGGGGAGGGTTTCTCTGGCTCGAGGCTCCTTAAGAGTCAGATTGTAACATTGGCGAGCCTCTTTCTGATTTCCTCGCACCACCCCCACTCCGTGGTCGGTAGGGAACTCCATCTTCAAGTGATAGGTGGACGTCACAATCATTAACTTATTCAGGGTCGGCCTTCCAACAATGGCATTGTAAGCCGATGGTTTATCAACGACCAGGAAATCTGTCATAATGGTCTTCTCTCTAGGGGCCGAACCTGCTGTGAGTGGGAGGGAGATCGTCCCGATTGGGAGGACCTTCTCGCCTGTGAAGCCCACCAAGGGAGTGGGAGTTGGAACCACTCGCTTCTATTCAATTTTCATCTTCTCGAAAGCAGGAAGGAACAAGATGTCAGCCGAACTTCTGTTATCGACTAGGACGCGGTGGATGTTAAAGTTCCCTATCATCAGGGTCACCACAAGTGCGTCGTCATGGGGGTAAAAGACCCCTTCTTCATCTTTCGAGGAAATGGAACAGCATCCTGCTCCGTCCTACGAGCCTTCGAAGGTCTTTCGAGGGAGAACACTTCCTCGGAGGGCAATCTCCTGGCGTAGGCCCGTCTCGCCAAGCTGGAGGAGCCGCCGGCTACGAAACCGCC
>FXXK01001156.1:200036-267536 GCA_900184695.1 Betula pendula | reverse complement strand
AGTACAACCTTCTCCTACTAACGGTTGTCTCGCCTCCCTCTTTTGAGTCATTACGGTAACCAACTGAGTAACCGTAGCTAATAGATGTGTTGAATCTGGGTGTACAGCTCCTTGAACTAGGATATCCACGGGTTCTGGGTGGAAGGCATTATCCTCAATATCTCCCAATTCTACGGCGTTCAGTCTGGTGGCTAGGTTCCTTTGACACGGTATTTTCTGCAACGAACGGCAGAATCAAAACCGTCCCGAAAAATACACAGCCAAACCTAAGGCAAAGCCTTAACATCTAACTAACCTATATTCTGGTAAGATCATAACCTATGACTATCTTTCTAAATCCATTAGTCTTTCACAGCGCAAAGCCTCTGATACCAATTGTAACGCCTCGACAAAATCATTTAACTGATAAATGACTTAGCGGTTCGCCTTTCAGTCTTAACCTCCTCCAAGTCAAAACTCAGAGGTCATATACTTTCAGAGGTGAGAGTTTACAGTAGAAGACTTGTCATTTACAAAGATAGAGATATCAACTAATACCCACAAATAAAAGAATATCAGAATAACTGAAAACAACATTAACATAGCATAAATAAATGATGTCTTCAAAAGTATGGTCAAAGACTAGTCATCAATTCACATAAGGATTACCACCCAAGTTCTAAGAAAACAACAACAAAATCAAAGCCTAGCTTTCACAACTTTAAGCATGTAGGCTATGTCTATCATATCACGTCGGGAATCCCCTCCGGCTCGCCACATCCTACTCAGCCGCACAAGATCTAGCTCCTCAAAGATCACCCGAAGAATGCCCTTCAATTGGACTATACTCCTCGAATACTCCAACATCGTCTAAACTATCTATTAAGCAGCATAAGATCATAGGTGAAAAAAATACTAGCGTAAGTCTACAACTTAGTGAGTAATAATGCACATGTTATACAGATTACCATTTTGTGAACTCAGTTTATAAATCATAGACATTGATATTCTCAGTCGTGGCATAAACATGCTATGACAATGTAATATATTTGTATAACACATGATATATTTGAGAACATGTGATATGTTAACAATATGATCTATCCAAGACATTACCCTTCTCAGTAGGGTTTGTGCATCCCGAAGGACTTATGGTACAATTTCGGTGCTCTGAACATTGTACAAACATACCATTTTATACTAGCAGTCGGACCAAATCCAACCTTAGGTGGCCCACACTAACTAGCAAAGCCATAATAGTGACCCCACTCGAAGAATGGTCCGATGGTCACAAACTTTTAACCATTGATTCCAAGGCCCTCATCATTCATAACGACCATGGAATTAACTTGTAGTAATTGTAAGCTCATGGCCTTTTTTTTCCACATGAGACAGTGCACCATGTCATACGATGCCAATCTTTTATATGCATGCATTTTACAAACTCATTATTTCATTATCTTGTTAATCACAATCATTTTCATAAAAGAGTTCACAGTTACTCTAAAATTGGCATTTCATGAGAGTTGTAAAAATACATATTTTATACATAAAATAGTCATGCATGAGAAAAAAAAAAATAACAAGTATCCATGTGAGTTTTTACTCACTTGAGTCGTAGGGGTCAACTAAATACTCTTCCACGCAGTCTCTCACTTTCAAATCTGAGAAATGATCTTATCATTAGTCTTATGCTTGAGCTAAAAAAATTCTAGGTCTCTAATAACCCAAAAGGACTTTCAGCCCAAGCATCAAACGTTTGACCAGAAGGTCGAACATTCCAGGTCCGAACATCGAATGTTTGACTAGAAGGGTCGAACATTTGATATGGTCCAGAAACCCACTATGGACCAGAACCTCGGTCCTTTCTGGATTCTAACATCTCCTAAGGTCTTTCTAAAGTCTAATCAGAAGAAATAAAGAGTTTCATACTTCAAAAACGGGGTTTGAAGTACTAGACTCCTTAAACCATATAAAACTATCATAAACCTCAATGATCAAACCTAACACTATAACTAAGACATAACAACCAACTAAACAAAGTAGCAATAACAACATAAAAACGAGCTAGGCTAGGATGGGTACCTCCAAGGCCCAAAAGCTCCTTAATACTTCAAAACCTCTCCCTCACACACTCACAAGCAATCTTTGAGCTCCAAGTTGAGAGTGAATAGTAGAAGGAATGGGTATGGCTCTTATTTATAAGGCGGGAGCGTTTGGTTAAGGACTGATGGGTTTTTAGGTTCGTCAAACGTTCGGTGGTACGACATCGAACGTTTGATATACTATTACCCAATGGTCTTAGGGTTTACATCGAACGTTTGATAAAAGCATCGAATGTTTGGTACGGTCTGACACACACACTGAACATGCGACCTCAGGTGAAGAGTGTTGCACAGTGCATCACGACAGGATCGAACGTTGGAACCAAACATCGAACTTTCCACAAAAGCGTCGAACGTTCCATGAAATCCTTCAAACATTCCCTAAACGTTTGAGGCTCCAAACAAGTCCTTAATCTTGTTAAATCTTTGGGGCATTACAGTTTATGTTGGAATTAAATATTAGAAGGACAAACGCTTGTGGAAATGTTTTGAGGAATTGTCATCAAAAACTTGTTGTACAAATATCTACCTAAATAAATAGGCAAATAAATGCACGTTTTACTCGCAAGTGCACAAGATCAAAATAATACGGCAAATACGAGATCATTCCCATGAGGATTGGTGAAATATGTTTAAAAAGAAATTCCTAAAAAGATATTTTGAATGGAACAATATAAAAGATTGAATTGAAATAATAAGAGAATAAGGTAGGGCTTCAATTTTCACCGCTAGTCATACTCAATTAAGGTTGACAATATGCACAATGCTACAATTATATCAAGATACTCAATGTTTGCTAGCCTAAGGGCATGAGTGTATACTCCAAAAGCTATTGATCTCTTTAAGCAACGAGATTAGGCATGGATGTATACTGAGTTTTTCTTCAAGAAAGCATAAATTTATAGAGATTGACAAACACACTAAAACCTAGAACATGGTATATATTCTGGTCTTTCATGTTGATTACCCCAAGAACCCGCATTGGTTCTTTTGTTACTTTACTAGGCCCAGGACTTGGTTATCCAAATTGACCTAGATAACAATCTACACATGTTATATGCATAAGATGATCAAACCCATACATAACCCATATGAAGAACGAACAAAAATTCGAGATAAATCAATTAAGCATCAAAACATGAATTATGGCAAGGCAAGTTGAAACCTTAAAAGGACATGATTAGGGCTTCAATCAAGCCCTAACTAAAGTATTAGCTACACATAATTCAGATGAAAACCATCCTTATAAGAAAATAATAGAGAAAAACTGAAAATAAAGAAAAACTAAGAAAACCCTCTGATGCAGCCTTGAATCCGTTCCTCAAGCTTGTGTCTTTCTTTTGGAGGACTTAGAGGAGTATTTATAGAGTTTAGGAACAACCCTAGATGATTTCGTGCAGCCCACAAGTCCAAAATTGAGTTGGAGTTGGATTTAGGTCTTTCCAAAACAGGTTTGCTGAATTCATTGTTCTGCAGAAAACGATGGGGATCGATCGCTAGGATTGGGAGCTCAAGCGCAAGGGTGCTCGATCCCCTGTTTTGGGCGCTTGAGCGCACCTTATATGCTTAAGTTTGGCTTAATGATTTGTTCCTCTGAGTCTACCTTAATTCGATTTTTGAGTTAAAAGTTATGGCCAAAATAATGCACAAAAGTTAAATGCTCAGCAGCTTTGCAACAGTTAACGTGTTTTGAGCCTGAGTTGATGGAATTGCTTGCATTTACACCATAGGACCTAAAAACACTAAATAATACAAAAACAACACAAAATGTCAAATTATAACAAAACTAAGAGATTAACATATGTGAATTAAGGGGCTTGAATATGTAACATTCAATACTTATCAAAATGTTTTGAGGAATTGTCATCAAAATATCATTAACGTTTAAACATGAGGTTTTTAGTGCAATAGTTAAGTGAAAATATACCAGTAATCATTGAAGTTGGAAAATAATACATTTGATAGACAATTCAAGACGTAATATAATCTAGAGGAAACATGTTGCAGTTTTAAGACAGAAAATCATGCTGAATAAGTGTACAATATAATAACTATAATTAGAGCACAATCCATAACCATTTTTCACATGGCCTATTCGTACCCATAATCCAAAGTACTACCAGGGTTACGCTCTCAACAAGAAGGCTACTAGGCTTCAACCCTTACGGGTTTCTACCTTATGAATGTAAAGTGATCCCTTGCCAACTCAAGGGAATGATAGACTCGTGAATGTTGCTCAAAAGCAGTTGGTTTTGGCAATGAGAAAGGCACAAAATGAAGGAAAATTCCATTAGGCCAAGGTTTGGTCTCAATGCGAAAAACCTATTTCCAAGAGTGGGTCAAGTGTTTGGGTGATGTATCATGCATCCCTATGCATTGTGGAATGTTCACGCAAGCGGTTTTGTGCCCAATGGGTCATGAATTTGCATGTGATGTTCATTGGGGCATTTCATCGAACATCTTGTGTTCATTGGTGAAATGGGTGTGGACAAGGTGGGTTTGGCCAAAATCCATGACTAAATACACACAACATCACAATCTAAACAACACTTGGTTAACCAACCAATCAAATGCATGAAGTTTATTTTATTTTATTTTTTATATTTTTTTATCAAGTTTGGACAAAATTTTGGATTTAACTGAAATCAGCATGGGGTTCCCCGAGGAGTCTAGAACTTTGGGGTTCAAATGCACAATGCGATGCACTAAGTTAAAATCTAGGACTACCTAATCATTGCCCATATCACCAAATGCAAAAATATCACAGAATTTCAAGAAATAAACCAAATTTCTAAACCCTAATTCCCCCCCCCTCCCAACCAATTTACGAAATCAATAAATTGAAGAGAGAAAAAAAAAATGTACATTTGTTAGTTCCTTGGTGTTATGCACATGGGAGGCCTAATTTCGATGAGACACGGTGGTTATCGGTGGATTTGTGTGGTTTTGGGGGTGATTTTCGGGTGGATTTTTGGTGTTTTGAATTATTTAAGGATTGTTGTTTTTGTAAAACCTGCAAGACTGATCGATCACTCTTTTTTTTTTTTTTTTTTAAAAAAAGGAGTAACCAGAATCTATTGATTACTAAGTCACTAAACTTTCTACATTGGGATATTAATCAAAAAAATAATCATGCTTCAAAGCTTTGAAATAAAAATTTGAATTTTTTGAAAAACTTAAAACTCTTTCTCTTAGTTAGTTGTAATTCAAAAGGCAGTATTATAGCTATTTCAGCTCTTCACAAAAGTATAACTCTAGTCAAAGAAATCGAAATATACACACGTGTATAATTCTAATTATTTACTAAAGGTTGCTACCGTCCTCCTAGTGGTCTAGTGTCGATTCTGTGGTCCTTCTTTTTAACCACCTATCATCATATGTTCCTTCTCTATTAGAGTTACCATAGTAGCGTACTCTTTTTTGATTCACTTTTTAACTATCTCAGTCCATCTTATCCTTCCCCACGCCTATAAATAGAGTTATTATTCTAACCTTGTGATTTATCAAGCATTTTACGAAATCCTAAAATACCATGTTAGGTTTATGATTTATCACATGGGATAATTAGGTTTTCTTCAAAAAGTTATGAGATTGTCCATGATTTTCATTTTTTTATCACGTTATTATGTTTTAACATGTTTTTACTAAGCTATTATGAGATTTAGATAAGTTAGAATGTGTTATGAGTAGTAGTTTTGAGTTATTTATGCATTCTGATAGTCATCAAACATTCTATTGTTCTTGACTGAGCATTCCACCGTTGAAGGCCAAGTGATCGATCTCGACACCGAATATTAGACCATATCTAGAAATTGATGATTAGGGTTTTATGGATAGATTAGTGCACCTACTACATTATTAGGGTTTTTACGTGCATGGGTTAGAACTGTCAACATATTGTACATAATATTAGGGTATGTTTCGCAGTAACAGAGAATTTAATATGTCCTAGGAAATGGATGAACGTTTGAGGTAAATACTTAATTACAAAGCCATGTACATTTAATGTACGATATGTCAGTGGACTGAGTATGTTTTATGGGAAAATTACACTTTACCCCCTCAATGTTTGAGGTGATTTTCAATTTAGACTCTAATGTTTAAAAATTTGCAATGTACCCCCCCCCCCAATATTTGCAAAAAAATTCAATTCAATCATTCTGTTAAATTTTACCGTCACAACTGACGGAATTTTGATTTTTTATGTTCATACTTTTTTTAATTATTTAAAAAAAAATCTGAAAAAGGGGTGGTTGTAGTCACCCTTATGGAAAATTGGGGGTGGCTTGGCCACCCCCATTTGGCCAAGGGGGTGTCCGGCACCCCCATCTGGCCGGAATGGGGGTGGCGAGCCATGGGGGTGGTTCAGCCACCCCCAAGGGGCCAAATAAGAGTGGCTGAAACCACCCCAAACCCTTTGGGGGTGGCTCGGCCACCCCCATCTGGCCAGAATGGGGTGCCAGCCACCCCCTGGCCAAATGGGGATGGCTGGCCACCCCTTGGCCAAATGGGTGTGGCTACGGCCACCCCTTTCTTAGATTTTTTTTTTAAAAAAAATAATAATAAATAAATAATGAATAATAAAAAAAATAAAATTCCGTCATTTGAGACGGCAAAATCTAACAGAAGGGTTGAATTGAATTTTTTTGTAAACATTTTGGGGGTAACATTGCAAATTTTTAAATATTAGAGGCTAAATTGAAAATCACCTCAAACATTGGGGGAGTAAAGTGTAATTTTCCCATGTTTTATTCTATGTCATTAGCTACCAATTTCTATATCATGTTTACAACTACTTCAAAAGGATATTTGCTAATATATGATTTATAATAAATGAACAATATTTGCATCGTATGAACATGGTACACTGTCTTATGCGGGATAATAACTATGGGTTTACCATTATATGGGCTTGACCTTGTAGTCAAAGAGATTTACTTTTATATTAGGCTTTGGATCTAATGGTTGTTTTGTGACCAGCGCACTATGTATAGGTGGGGTTACAGTTACACCTTTACTAGTAGCGTGAGCCACACTCGGTTGGACTCAGTTGGGCAACTCGTATAAGATAGTATGTTGTGCATTATTTGGGGCACCGGTGTTGTACCAGAAGTTCTTTCGAGAATGCGCAAATTCGAGCAGGAAGGAGTTAAGGGCCCGAGTAGACCAAATTGAGGAAAGCTATAATTATTAATACTTATTTATATATAACGCATGATTTTGTGCATTAAAACTTTAATGATTTGTTACCGGAATTATGCCATCACTCTTCAAAATAAACCGCACTTCTAAATGGCATAATAACGGAGACAACACACACTATTTGCGAAAACTCAAGTTTAATGACTCAGAGTTACAACTGATACTTAAGGCTCATTGTATAAACCAACTTCATAATAATTTACTTACTAAGTCATGGACTTTTACAATTATTTCTTCCACCTGTGAAACACCTCGGTGTTTTGCAGATTAATAGGTTGCCAGGCTGTAGAGTGAGAGATTCGCTAGGATGAAGATGTCAAGCAAATGGCTCGCATCGTCAAGTTTGAATAGTTAGTAACTCTCTGGTAATATCCTAGAAAAATGTCTGTCTAGAAGCTCTGAATCTTTTATTGATAATACATGATAATGCTGTTAGAGGATTTATTGTTAATTGTCTCAGAACAATTATTTCCGATTTCCACTATCGTATACTCTGATAGTTAGTAAAGCATAGTAAATTCAATTAGTTACCAAATTAATTGACCTAACTTTGGGGGCGTTACAGTATGGTTCCAAAATAGGTACTCTGCAGACACTTTTTGGAAAGAGTGAAATCCCCGAATCTTATTCCTTGTGGTTTAAGGCTAGATGAAGAAGCATGAAATTAATTTCACTAAGGGCGTTACACTAAGCTTTCATGAAAACATGATCATGCCATCCATAAGAAGGATATTGAGCACCAACTCATATATATTTATATAGAAATTTACCTTCAAAACTATCAGCCTAAGTAATGAAACTTTGGCCACTTCATTTATGTAATCAAATAAGTTGATTGGATTTATAAGGAGACTATAACAAGCTGAAATTAGGTCAAGTCTACAACAATTTGCATTTCGAGTTTTAGAGTGCAACATGAAGGGGAGAGAGAGAGAGAGAGAGATCGTTTTCACTTAAAGATTGATGGGAGAGGTATAGAAAAATATCTAGCAATGACTAACATGTAGCCAATTACACTATGTTTGACAAGGACATCTAGTATTGCCATAGCTATCCGTATGTTGGTGATGCTCACCTTTTTTTTGTTTCCTGGGTCGATGCATCAATCTATAGCAAATTGATTGATATCTTCCTAAAAGTTCTACCCTTGACAAATTGAAATTATGCCTCTTTCAGTGATATCTTCTTGTCTCATCATCTTAATTAGACACTATATAAAAGGGGCCGACTAGAAAATTTTGTCATCTTCATAGCAGCGCTTCTTGTTCCAAATTTAAGCTTGTAGCCCAAAACTCATTTCTATTGAAATTATAAGTGTTAGAATATTTTATATTTTATATTATTATGTTTCCTTATAAGGTTTATTTCCTACCATATTTAGTCTAGGGTTTCTTGATAACTACTTATAGTCTCTCTTTTTATTGAGACTATTGTAACACATTATATCTATAGTGAATATACAAGATGTAGTCCATACATCTCTCTTCGCTTCCGCTCTCTCCCTCTCTTCTCCTATACTATTCTTCAATATATTTAACATGGTATCAGTGCCACTTTCTTGTGGCCTTCAAATTAAATGTCCTTGACGTTTTTTGGCATTCCCTTCAACAATCTCACTATTCTGATCGTCCATACGCCATCATTCTCCTCCACTTGTATTGCCAGTCTCTTCCAAGCCTTCCTTAGACCGTACCCTAAAAATATAATACCAGAATCAGGTCTCTAAGGTACAGATCTATCAATCTAGGGAAGATCCACCACCGACAGCCTCCGCACGCACCACTGGCAGAATCTACATGAGCCATATGTGCCGCGATCGTGACTTTTTTTTACCAAACAACCACCAAAAGTGGTTCTTCAACCCCAAATCAATGGATCTGTGCAATTTTGACCTAGTACAACCTCGCACGCGCCTTTTGAAGTTTCTGCCAGTCCTCCACGCACTGTCCCAGTCCTCCTTTCAAATTTCAAGGGAGACCAATTACTAATTTTGGTGGAGAAACATTTCCGTGAAATTCTCTTCTCTTTTATGTGAGTGTTATCCACCTCTCTTAAGTGAGTTTTCTTGGCCTATCCTATGAGTGCTTGGGGATGATAGATGAGCTCCACCTCCTCTCTCCTCTCCACCCCCTCTTTCTTGTTGCTCTCGCTTGCTTTTTTTTATTTTTTTTTATTTTTATTTTTATTTTTTTTATAAACCATATTTAACGGCCCCCTCTCACCACCTTCACCACGTGCCCTTCCTCTGCCCCCTTAACCCTTTTTCAACTGTCTCATCCTTTTCTTTTTTTTAGCGCATATGCCCCATGTGTCGTCTATTGGTAGTAGATCTATAGCTCTCAAATCCATATTTGGTACTCTTCATCAACATCCTTTGCCCACATGCCTAAACCCCACTCTCTAACCTTCTCTCTGCCCCCCGCACTCCCTCCCCTAGGTATGGGTCACACGTGCCCCCACGCACCAATTATCTAACACCTTTCTCATCCGACAAGGGAGTCGAGTTCCTCTACAAAGACTCTAATCCAATTGATTTCAACGCAATCCTTCCTATTGTAGTAACCAAGATCCCTTGTTGTAGCTGTAAAGGTCCCTCTAAGCAGCCAATTCCTTGAATTGTTCAAAAATCGTCATTTTCAAGGCCCTATTTCTTGGCTAGCAAATCAAGGAGCTAATTTATTGGGTCATTTTTTGTCACTTTTTATTTTTTATTTTTATTTGACACTCTATTGACTATATTGAGGAGTTTGTTGGAGTCCTTCACCCCTTCTTTGTATTAAATTACAAGAACTATTTGTATCGGCTCTGATACCATATAAGAACACAAAATGATGTAAAGAGATAAAAGCATGAAAGAAAGACTCAGAATTAAAGTGGTTCAGCCTATAGCCTACATCCACACGCTAAAGCCTTTTCTTGGCTACATATTTCCTTGATTACTTGATTGTATACACGATTCTATTTATAGAGAAAGAGTCTGAATGTTATATGTCCATTCTACTTCTACATTAACAATAATTAATTTACACAAATCATAACTCTTGAGTTCCTATAACTCTTGTCTATTGAGTTCTTGTAACTCTTGTCTCTTGAGTTTTTGAAACTCTTGTTTCAATACGCCCTTGCAAACCCAATGGTAGATCACAAACGTTGAGGTTTAAGCAAAGTGTAACAAATCTTGTGGACAAGAATGGCTTGTAAGAAGGTTAAAAACTTGATCTTTACTCGAGATAAATTGCAATAGAACGGTCGGGTCTCGCCGCAAAATACTAAGGGACGGTCGGATCTCGCCAAAAAAAACCAAGGCCCGGTTGGATCTCACTGAAAACATCAAGGCCAACTATAGGCCAAATATGAGGGCCAACTTGAGAATCTCACCGCAAAATACCAAGTGACAGTTGGATCTCACCAAAAAACACCAAAGCCTGGTCAGATCTTGTTGCAAACCGCAAGGCTAAACATGAGGGCCAACTTGGGCCGAAAATATGAAAGCCAACAATGGACCAAAAATAAGGCCAATTATGGGCCGAAAATGAGCCAACAATGGGGATGAAATGAGGCCAATTATGGGCCTTAAATAAGCATAGGTTTTCAAAATAACATGGCTCTGATACCATGTCTCTTGAAAAATAGAATGGACATGTAACATTCAGACTCTTCCTCTATAAATAGAGTCTTGTATACAATCAAGTAATTAAGGAAAAAGTGTAGCTAAGAAAAAGCTTTAGCGTGTGGATGTAGGCCATAAGCCGAACCACTTTAATTCTGTGTCTTTTGAGTAATGGACTTGCACATTCTATACCAAAAAAAAAAAAAAAAGTTAAATTACAAGAACTCTTCGTATAAGCTCTAATACCATATAAGAACACAAAATAATGTAAAGAAATAAAAGCATGAAAGAAAGACACAGAATTAAAGTGGTTTGGCCTATGGCCTACATCCACACGCTAAAGCCTTTTCTTAGCTACATATTTCCTTAATTACTTGATTGTATACAAGACTCTATTTATAGGGAAAGAGTCTCAACGTTACATGTCCATTCTAGAATTGTAAGGAAACAGAAAATGGTTATTACGCACTATATATATATGTTGATGATGAATCTTAAAATCATCCGAAGTAATGGAAGGAAACAGTATTGCATGCTGAAACCTGTTAAGGTATATGAATTTTGGTGTTGATTGCAATGACTCTTTTCATGTTGTGTATAATAATGCTATAATTTCCAATTTGATATTAATGTTGCGTGCATGAAAATGAACATGTGTCTATGTCTGATACAAACTTGACTACATTGGTTTTCGTGTCTTGCAGTTGCAAATGATTCTAAAAGCACTGAATTGTCTCCTGATCCTACTACCAATATTGAAAGATCATCAGAGGCTGATAAGATTGTGGATGGTATGGAGTTAGAGCTTCGGGAAGGCAATCGTGCTCCTGGAACCTATGCAGTTTCTGTCACATATAGGGTATCGATGACCTTTTTGGTTTTTTTGTTACAAAATCATATGTTCATGTTTGGTATATTGCCTTAACTTATGTTTGGTATGCAGAATGACTATTCCTTAAAATAGCCTTTATTAAAAATAAAATAAGTGGAATGGATTAGCCTTGTAATAGCATTCTCATGGCCATGAGGAAATGACTATTCTTTCAATTGAGGAAATGATTATTCCTATCAAATTTGAGAGGAATAGCCATTATTTGATAGGAATAATCAAAGAATAGTCATTCTCTCATGGCCATGAGGATGGCAATTATAAGGCTAATCCAGTCTACTTCTTTCATTCTTAGTAAAGGCTAGTCATTGAAATAGTCATTCCGCGTACCAAATGTGTCCTTATTCTTTCCGTTAAGATCACTACTTGGTAATTTCCTTTATATCTAATGTCAAACTTAATTTGTTTTTTTTTTTTTTGTTACTTTATATATATTGTATTGTCCCACATTGGTTATTGGTGTGTGTATCTATATTATTGGCCCCTATATATGGGTTACTCATGTACAGTATTATGTGTGATTCAATATACAGTCTCATTGTCAACATACTATCAGAGTACAAGTTCCGAATCACCTTCCCCACATTTTTCCTCTCTCTTTCCGGCATCCTCTTCTATATATAGTGTATTGTCCCATGTTAGTTATTGGTGTGTGTATTTGTTTTATTGGCCCCTATTTATAGGTCCCTCCTGCACAGTATTATGTGTGATTCATTCAATATATAGTCTTATTCTCAACATTTTCATTAGTGGTTTCTTCTACTAAATTTCTTACGGAGTGAGACTTGTATTCTTGTAGTGGGGTAATTTAGTTAACACATTATGTTATGATACTGATTGCAGGATCCAGTTAGAAGTTTTAGTGGTCTTGAAAAGTACAAGAGACCACTATGGATAACCATTGCTAGAAAACCCTAATGTGGTAAGACTTTTATGCTCTGCCTATATCTGTCTTTATAAATCTACAACTATTATCTTGTCTTTGAACTATATTTTCTTCCCTTATACAAAACCAAATGGCATGCATTGAGCCATATTTTGGCCTTTCATTTATCAAGAATCACAGTGACTTTTCGTGGTTGCCTACTTTATATATATCCTGTGGTCTGCAGTGTGTATTAATTCTCTCTCTCTCTTTCTCTCTCTCTCTCTCTCTTCTGAAGCTTTCTTTCAGGCATATATTGCATATTTAGATTAGTTTAACCTTCAATTTATCTTTCTATGTTGTTGTTACAGTATGTGCAAGAAATGGTGATGTTATCAACCATTGTCCTAAGCATCAAGTGGACAATCAAAGGGAAGCCAAAATCTTTTGTTGCTGGTATAAGAAGAGATTTGATAATAAGAATCAATTCTCAATTCACTCTCAACCAAAATAGTGGGCAAGTGATTGAGCATGAGGAGTTGTAGGATTTATCATCTTCATCGGCTGTTACTAGGGCGTTCTTCTGGACATCATGACGCCTTTTTGCAGTACCTGAGGCCGGAAAGGATTTGGCCAATGCTGTTAAGAACCTAGCAAGCCGTTTCTCAACTAAGAAAGAAAACTTGGAAGTGTATCCAGACCCCTCAAGTGATCCAACAAAGGTAAGTTTGTGAAGAATGAAACAACTGGAGATTATCATTTCAAACCTTAAGGATTTTGAGACTAGATTGGCTTATATTTCACAGAAAAGAAAAGGAAATACAAACTCTGTTAATAATTGCAAGGCTTTTCTTTTGGAATGAGTATGTTTTATTTCATTATCAACTGACTTATTCCATTGTTTGCTTTGCTTCAGTTCTTTCAAAGGGATGACAGCTTCCAAAGAGATGCATATCAAATTGCACTGCTTCTGGCAGTCATATATTTGGTTGTTCAGTTTTTGAGGACAACCTTGTAATAATAATACCTGCCCTGCCTACACTCCACTTTCTTAATTGTAGATATAATTATGTCACTGCTATTGTATATTGTTGTATAAATTAATCATACTCTTAGCTTTCATGGGAATGGATGATCATATTGAACCTATGTTGCCACAGAGGATGCCACATCAGTTTGTACAAGTTTTGTAGTGAAACTGGTAGTAGTTCTAGCATTTCCCGAGTACAAAATATATATTAAACAGAACAATAAGCACAAGTGTAAGCATAATACCAGAAAATCAGCCAGACAGCATTATAAAGGGCCATCATTCACACAGATACTGTAACAACAATTCAGGCTAGCTTTTTAGCTGCCAGAGACTTACTGAGGCCTTTGGTACAAATCGAAAAGAGATGGAGTATGTAATAATTGTACGCATGTGTTTGTGACTGTAAAACCCAAAAGAAAAGGGTCCAAAATCCAATAATACCATAGGATGATTTGCATCCTGTCTTGCACAAACTCATACACTTGAAACACTGTCATTTCAGGAAGTAAGCACTTGAAAGCACATACTGCATTTCTCATGAAATAAATGTATGCATGTGTTTGCCATCATGTATGTAATGACAAATTCTTTCTATTAACTCGGTCCCAAAGAATGCATTCCCCCCTCCCCAACGCCACCAATGAAGAGAAAGGTTGGGCCCCGACCTCTAGGGGTGGAGTGGGCCGGGAAGAGTTAATACAAGACAAATTTATTTGAAGCACACATTTGCACTCAATAATTTATAGTACAACAAAATTCTCTTGTAGCAACTATTTAGTATAGAAAGTAGTGCAGCATAGCTATCAGTAATAACAATAATGTTAATGTTCTTCTAATAATCAGAGTGGAAGCTGAAGAAAGATTGTGGGCACCAACAGTATACACCGCTCCGGACTCATCCTGTACCTTAATGCTTGAAGAGCCTAAACACAAAAACAACGATAAATGAGAAAGCCAAATCTTTCCTGCCATGGAATCAAACCACCAAGTGCACATGCCATGATGTGTATGAACAGTGAGTATTTTCATTTTTATTATGAAAACAGTGACAAGATTTATAATTTCACATTGTTATCATTCATTTAAGAGGCAAGTTCAAGGCAATTTAAATTTAACATCCAACTTGGTGAAGCCCTATCATCTTTGAGTCCAATTAAACATGTATTATTTTTTGTCACTCTATCCTCTCTAAAATCTACTTTTTGCCGCTTCCCTATTTAATATATCCTTCTTCCCTTCTTCTACCCATGCTTTAGGCTTTCCTCCACCTCTTAGGTCATGTTAGATTAAATCATTCTCTTTCACCTATACATTAATTACTTTTCATTGCACACGACCAAACCATCTTAAGACAATTTCATTTTATGCACAAATCAATCAAAGAAGGGGGTGAGAAAACAAGAAAGAAAATACAAAAAAGATAATACAAAGTATGTGGGAAGAAATGAAATTTTCTATTCATATATGTATCACTTGAGAGAGCAATCGAGGTGGAGAACTAACTTGAGGTATCAAATACAAAGAAATACTTCAATAAAACAATATTTTAAGATTCAGCACCAAAAAAAATAATATGAAGAACACTTATGCAGGACAATAATATAACACAAAAGTATGTGGGAAGAAGCCATAAACAAGACCAACAAACACAAAATTAAAACACTAGACAGTACTCACAGTTATATTCAGTCCATCCAATTGTCTGTGCTTCAAGATCATACAAAACTAGCTTATTTGAAAGTACCAAATCTGCCATTGGAAACAATACGAGAAGTTTTTTAATATAAAAATAATGCATACAACTCAACATATATCAATTTTCCTTTCCATTTTCAAATTCATCAAGTTAAACTATTCGTGAAACTCCACAGAATAAAACTAAGTGCCTCTAAAGAGTAGATATTTTTAAATTTTGAGCAGAATTACAGCTGATCCCCAAACAAGGGGAATGCCTTTGTTTGAGTTGAAATAGTAAAATTCAATGGAATTTACAAAGATTCTTAATTGCTATGGAGTATATCTCATGAATTTTACATAGATAAAAAAAGTTTGTAAAAGATTAAAAACATTTTGGATCTTCAGCTATTTTTCGCAAGCAAGATGCTATATGTAATCACTTAGTGCAGAGCTAGGAATTATAGACTAGGGTTGTAAATGAAACGAGCTATTTCGAGCTTGTACAAAAATTTAAGTTCGTTTATTAAATGAGTCGAAATCGTATAAACTCAGCTCGACTCATATAATATCATTTTTATTATTTTCTATGGTATTATTTTTTAACTTTGTAGTAAGAACATTTTAAGCATTTAAAAAGATAAAAGGAAATTATCTTCCTAATGTAATGGATGTAACTTGAATTCTTGAGAGAGTCTTGATATAGATATGTGTTTTTGTGTGTGGGTGTGTGATGGATGTACATATATACCGTAAAATATACATATAGATTCGTGATTGGATTGTTTAAGAACATTCTAAATAAGGTTATAAGATATAATATAAAGAGTCAATTTCACGATAAAAGCTATATATATTTATACTTTAAATTTTACAAATAAAAATTAATTTATTTAATTAAATTGATTGATTAAACCTTAACAATAATTAAGTAACTAATAATTAGCATGAATTTAGGAAAAAAAATATAAACAATGATTATATGTATATTATATAAGGAATGAATAAGTTAATTGCGCAGTTCATAAACAAGCTCGAGTGTAAAATAAATTGATTGAATTTGAACATATGATCTAACTTGATGATGAGCTTGAGCACTGCTCGTGTTCGAATCAAAATTAAACGAATCAAGCTTGAACATTCAACATTCAACTTGATTACAGCCTTATTTTGGACCTAAAGTATCATAATGCTCATTTTATCGGATCCTAGCATAAAAAGAAAATCAGAATAGTTCTTGGCCGGAAAGAACTATAATTCACAAAACTTATCTAAGACTGACTTGTCTAATTGCACATTCTACATTCAGTAACAAAATCAATAGTTGAACTTATAATCAAATGTAATTCTAGACTGCACCTCCCAAAAGAGTCCCAGGTTGCCCACTACTATTCTGCCAACCAACACACCACATATGATCCTGCAAATGTCATTAAAAGAAATTATATATATATATATATACATATATATCCTGGAGAAGAATTAGACCAATAATATATATGAAATTGATGTTTTCAGAAAAATAACAAAATAGAAAGACCATTTAAACCATATACATTGAAAAAAAAAAAAAGCAAAAACTTGATTTCAGATAACTTAATGTGCTTCCAGCTGGAAGGAATAAAAAATGAAAAATAACTATCACTCACAAGGTAGACTATTCATAAAAATGTTATCAAACAATCACAACCAAGGAGACTCCAAAGAGGCTAATGAAATTTTCGAAGTACCGTGTAAGAACACTGTAGAACTCATCTTTAATTTGACAAGTGGTTTTATTAAATAAACATTGTATACGGTAAAGAACGTAGCAACTCATACTGATCTTTATTTGATCAATCTAAAGGTATGTGCATATTGAAATGGTCTACAGAAACATGGGCTTTTCCGATATGATGCTTTACTTTTAAGAATCTAGAAGTTGACCACCAATCAGATTAGATTTTAATGATTAACACAACAATTGGATTGAGTTATAAAAACTTTCTTCCACTGTATTTCACTACTAACATGTCAGAATTATACATGTAGGTTTGATCTAGAAATTAAACAAAAACTACATTTCGGTCAATGTATCATCTATATTGGCTTGATATCTACAACTTTTGAGCCTAATAAAGATCTAAAATCTACTTGATTGACGTATCTAACGAAAAAGGTCAATTTCACAAGCAAATTTTAGCCGAGCATTCAATGTACATCACGAGTAAGAATAACAATTCAAAAAAGTTGCTGAAAGTAAGATAAAATATCTAGATGATGATAAATCCTAAAATTCAGGTCATTCGCGATTGTGATTCAACATGGAACACAAGCATGAGTTTAATATATGAAGGCAAAGTAAAAGCACAAGAACTGAAGCATCTTAGAGAAGGAATAATGTCAGCAAATTGTGAGAGGAGACCTAACAAGTGAAGAGTCTACTTAAAATTTTAAGACTCACATTACTTGCACCAAGCTCAAATAGATACTCATGAGGATAAACTGTCAATGAAAGGGAACCCTCAAACTGAAATGTGACTGTTGGAAATCCATCATCAACGCTGCAGGAGTACAGAAAAAGAGAAAAATCAGAGTTGTCTTACAAAAGCCTGGATCAGACAACTTGAAATACATCTGTGATTTTTTTGCTTTTTTTTTTTTTTTTTTCTTTCTGAGCAAAATATGTCTGTGAAGTTGATATAACAAGTCTTATGTAGGATATTTCAATACTTTTTGAGTTCATAATATGCAACAAATCAAGATCTATTATGAAATTACATGAATCATGATACATAAACTGTTGCTTTATCAGATGAGGAATGTATTAAGCTGGAAAATCTTTCTGATGGACTCTCCTCATTAGACGATATAGATGCAACAACAAATTAAATCAGTTAAAGACTAAAGAAAAAATGATTGCATCCCTCTTAAATCAATTTTTATCAAGCAAACGGGGAGATAGAAAAGACTGAAAATTACCACTTTTTAACAGAACTATAGAACTCTTAACAGAACTATAGAACTATAGAACTATAGAACTATATATAGAACTATAGAACTCTTTACAAATCCTCCCTCTTAACAGAACTATAGAACTCTTGATCAACAATATTACCACTTTTACTGCTATTGTTATGAATTTTTACAGAAGGTTGGTTATTTCAGTAATTATGACTTCTGAGTGTTAAGAATTTTCCTCCAACAAATTGGATCCTCGCTCAAGTGTATCATCCTAGTAGTAATGTACTAAAGAGCAACCATTGCTTCAAAGTTAAGTTATGCAACCTTTCTATTTATATTATATATTGTCATTTTGGGTCCTTTTTTATCTGGATATATTATGTAAGATCTGTCAGTTCCAGAATACTTCAAATTAATCTCATTTATACACTGATCAATACAAGTCAGCTTTTTCAAGTATCAACCAATAAATTATATTGCAATACGACATTTAGTACGGAAATGAATACTTATTCACCCCTATACTACCAAGAGAAAATAAAGCTTAATCTTGTTACTCCTAAAATTAAAATTACAAGCAAGTAGCTTCAGTTGATGCCTTACTTTCCACTGTACTTGAAACAAGAAAACTGTTCTTCAACGGTTTGTAAATTCAACCCAGGCTGCTGACCCATAATCTGAATGCATAACAATAATGAAAATGAAAATAAAAATAAATAAGAATCTAAAAGAAAACCCTCAAATGAAGGTGAGTGAAGGAATATCATGTACCTTAGGAATTAGTGCTTCGTTAACCAGCTGTGGAAGATAAGCCAATGTTGTACCACTGTCAATTATGGTTCCATTGTCAAATGTATCTGAAGGAAGTGTTAGAACATCACCACCCACCTCAATTTCCTTCAATACAACATTGTAATGTGCCCTAAGATTGTAGATAAAAGTACAATTATGACGAAATTCATAAGCCAACAACTAACTTGATAAGGAAACTAAAGCCTGAAATAAGAATTTAAAGAGATTAAGATTACATTTCGCAAAGAAACACAAAAGGAATAACACATTTTACCAATAATTCAAAAGGTCGTACTAAAGTAAGCTCTATAATGACCTTGACGATCAGGTTCCTAGCAGTTACCCTACCAACGGGGAAGGAATTGATGTACAACACTGTATTTGAATGTAATAAACACAGTGAAGATTTCCACGTTCTCTGTTCTTTTCTCTTTTCACGTGCATCAAGCACAAGGGTTCTTCTACCATAAAAAATAATCCATAACTTAGACTAGAAAACATTGCTTCAAATCTTAATTTCAAGCTTTATACTCTACAAAGATCTCCATCTATACGAGTATTTTTATGGATGTCACTTTTGTATACTTGCAGTACATAATTTATACCTTACTTGCAAGGTATTATAAACATCCCATGGTGAATTAAAACGTCCTCACAACAAAATTAACTAATTCGATATTCTATAGTATATATGTGTAAATGACGTGAATGTAAAAAGACCTTATTACTTTTAGGACACTTTCCCTTTCAACTAGTGTGTGCTAGATAACCAAACTCCCTGTCCACCCATTCTGCACCTATTTGGGCACTAATTAAAGAGTCCTCCCTTAAATATTGTGAGGAGAAAAAGCATCCCACATATTCTCAACCCTCGTCATAGAAGAGAGATGGTATATTTCTGACATCAAATGAGTCACCTCCAAGACCCTGAATTGCTCAAGCTAGCTAATCTAATGATTACCAAAGAGCCATCTTCAATCAGATATTGAGATATTCCCATAGCTGACAATTCCCAAAGCCTTGAAGAAGGACAAACACCTCAGCCTGGAAATCAGACCCCTGCCACCTAGATCTGAAATATGATATCCACTTGTAGTCCACAGAGATTCCCCCTATTCCTACCTTCAAAGGTTGCCAAGAGAACAACCATGAAGTGAATATTTCTCATAGTACGTGATTTCCTACTCCTTGATGAAGCACAAGACGACGCAAAGCCTGGGAAGCATTCCACCATCCATTTCATGAAAAAGATAGTTTGAGTCCCGTTTCTGGTCCCCAAAGATGGCACCCATGCCCACTTGCCTGGTTTTGCAAAAAAAACCACCACCCAAGTTCAATTTCTCTTTTGGATAGATCGTGGAAACCTCCAAAAACTCTTTCGCTAAAAAGTTTCTAAAGACATCAACATGTGTATAAAAATAAATGTTCTCTCAACCATGTTCTCTATGACCTCTCATTATACCCACATTACCTTGTTAGCTTCAGTAAAAATGTTTAAAATTAAGCATCATAATGTCCATTATGGAAGGGAAGCCTTCCAGTCTCAGAGTATTAAAGACAGCATAATAGTCGTTTTTGTTTTTTGACATCCTAAAAAACAATACTGAGGCAGCAACAATTTTCATTCCACAACATGTTCCTTGAGCACTCCCTAAAATAATAGGAGGCATTGAAATAAAACATCTGTAATGGGAAACCACCTACTAAATATCAGACCAATTAATCAAAAAGGGAGGAAAAAAAAAAACAGGTATAAGAAGGCACTTCATGGCGAAGAATCTCGTATGGACCTCAGAATCACTGTTGGATCCGAATCCTACTAAGAGGTCCACTAGATATCAGAAATTATTGAAGAAAGAACAAAATATTTCTCTGGCCCCTATTAAGCAACAAAATATAGAGAAAATATTTGAAATATTTAAGATAATTGCATATTAACAAAACACTATCTCATTTTACCCCAACACATGAATCCGGCAAGAGCTATGGTTCCAGAAATTGAACTGGATACCAACATTTCCAATAAGATGTCATTCATAAAGAAGATCCAAGAATATTTGTTCTTCATATTTTTATGATCTCAATATAAATTCTTGTCTATCATTTGTAAACTGTCAATCATTTGGCCAAGCTCCAAGCAGCATCCCTACATCTTATATACATTACATGCTTTACCAAAAGACTTTTTATGGGGAAAAGAAGGTTGGCTTTATATAAGTATAAGAAGCATTAGCTAAAGTTCGAACTATTTTATTACCAATAATTTCTACTATTAATAAATGTTCTCCAAAATACATGTGGACATAAATGGTTAAATTAATTCTCAGTTCACACTTTCAGAAGGATTAGGAGTGCGATGTTCTCATTTTTTTCAACTTCTATTCCTTTTCTATTCAGTTGTTGAAAAGTTGACATAGGTCGGATATGTAGTATGCTAATTAACCTTTTGCCTGCATTGCTACCATAACCACAAAGCTCTTTACTCAAGATGATAACACAATTCCAGAACTCATACTTTCAAAAGCTTCTTATTGCAATCTCTTGCATACAGTCTGACATTGCAGGATAAATGATCCATAATCTCTACCTTCCAAACATATGCATAGAATTTAGTTCACATTAAAGTTGGCACTGGAATTATACCCAAGCAAACAACGGAAAGAAAAACTATGAATCCCAAAAGTATAGTGAAAAAAAAAGGTAGTGGACAAGAAATATAAAACAAATAAAGATAAACTAAGAAAAGGAAAAATAAAATAAATAGAGATAAACTAAGAAAAGGAAGACCACACTCCATACTCAATGGCAGTATCATCCAAACAAATCTAAATAAATCTTAATTAAATAATATCTTAGACTAAACCGCCAATCAATCATAGTACTTATAAGTTATAACTAGCATAACAAATAAAAAATTATGATAGCTCCACATACAGATTTGGTACCAATCCAGTCGTGTTCACTTTTGGCTCCACCACTTGCCCAATAGCAAAGATTCCACCTCCATTTATATTATCCAAGCAGTGAGCAAATATTTTTTTCACCTTTCCCGCTGAAGCTAGCTGTGAAATCATGGATGAATTTGCTTGTCCAAAACCAAGTATGCCATCACGTGCTCTTAAGGATGAATCAAGCTCCCCCAATTGATTAGTTCCACACCTTTCACACAAGAGGGCATTTTTAATATTTAGAAACAGTACTGCAAGTGTAGATAGTGCTAACTGAAGAAATTATATTAAACAAAAATAAAACTCCTCAGCAGAGCTCTTGAATCAAAACTTCTTGTTAGAATATATATTATATTATTATATTTTTATTATAGGGTTTATTCTCTTTCCTTAGTCTACTAGGTTTACTTGTACACTACTCATAGCCTCTTTATAAATAGAGGTCTTTGTAATAGTTTAGTAATTAAATTAATGAGCACAATGTCCCGTAATTCCCTGTGTCTCTTTCTCTCTCTTACTTTCGCTCTTATTTATATATTTTAATATTCTGCATATATTTCTACATGGTATGAGAGGCACTTTCTTGTGACCTTAGTAAACGTCCTTGACGTTTGTTGGTGTTTTCTTCGACGACCTCACCGTTCCGGTCATCCTCGCTCTCCGTCTACACTGCTAGTGCCTTCTCCGCCTTCACCGCAGCACTTTCGGGAAAACAAATCCCAGAATCAAGATTTTGAGGCCCAGATCTGTCGATTTGTCCAAATTCCGCCGCCATCAGATCCATCACACGCCGCATCCGGTATCTGTAACCGCCTTCACGCGCCCACGCGCCACCAGAATCAGCCAAATTGACATCAAAAGTCAATTTTCAACCCTAGATCGGTGTTTCTGTGCAGAAAACACCTCCAGAAACGTCTGGACGCGCCCTCACGCGCCACTTCCCGCTCAAGCCCGTAGCCCACGCGCCTCCACGCGTGCCCTCACGCGCCTCCGTTATTCGTCCGTGCAATTTTTGTCTTCCCGTTTAAGTGTTTCTTTTAAGTGTTTTTCTCTGTTTTAAACAGTACACTGTACGCTTGTTGTGGTTGATTTTGTACGTGACGGAACTTTGGAATTCATATTCGGCCCTGTTTTGTTGTGATTTGCAGCACAATTCATTGACAAATCTTGGCACAATGTGGTTTGGCCCCTCACAGGATTTGACGGTTAGTTTCTGTTACTCCTTCCATTATTGTCAGTTGCGGCTTTGGGTCTTTTAATGGATTGTTTTCGTTTTCCAGCCGTGAAACAATGTGGTTTGGCCCCTCACGGAATTTGACAGCTAGTTTCCGTTTCTCCGGCCGTCATTGTCAGTTGTGGCTTGGCCCTTTACCGGCATTCCTCCGGCCGCCTTTGTCAACCTTTCTCGCACGGCACCGCCTTAATCCAACTACCGACTTCGACTGCATTTATATTTCCGTTTCTATTTTCAAACTCAAGGTTTCAGAATCTTCCACCTTGAGTTTGAGGAAGATGTTAGAATATATATTATATTATTATATTTTCATTATAGGGTTTATTCTATTTCCTTAGTCTCTTAGGTTTACTTGTACACTACTCATAGCCTTTCTATAAATAGAGGTATTTGTAATAGTTTAGTAATCAAGTTAATGACCACAATGTATCCCTAAGGGCTCTTCAGAGTGATGGACATAGGTGTCTAACACCGAACAACCCATAATTCCCTGTGTCTCCTTCTCTTTGTTACTTTCACTCTTATTTACATATTTTAATATTCTGCATATATTTCTAAACTTGTGATAAAGCTTACCATCTAGTAGTGAACTAAAACAAGCTTAAAGCAAATAGATGATGACATGGTTTAAGTATTGCTGATTTCTCACTATAAATCATGATACCTCAATATTGGTGGTAAGAAAACAATATTGATATCCTAAAATACCGCTAAGAAATATATCAGCCGATATATTTATCGGCAAAAGTATTGCCAAAAATTATGGAACTATCTAAACTATTCAATAACTATATGAAAAAACTCAATAAAGAAAAAGAAAACTGAAGTACATTGGGTGATGGTTTACCGGCTGATATATAATAAAATATCGGACTGATAAAATAATAAATGTCAGTCACCACAAAAAAATATCGACAGATAACTTGGTTATTAGTAGATTTAACTTTAGCCGAATCCTCTCTATATCACTGACATATTTGAAATTTAAAACCTTGGATTTGAGAAAAACAAAAGATATTAATTCTAGGGTATTAATAGGTGCATGGCCATGTACAATTCAAGTACCGCTATAGGGATGCATGTAACGTGATATGGTATTCTACAATGACATATGATATCCGAAGTTCTCTATGATTATGTCATCGAAGCATAACATAAGAAATACAACCCACCCAAACACTACACTCCCAGTTGCTGGTGCTGCCTGAAGGTTTCCAGTCACTCGCTGAAGTAGAATATTATCCTCCACAAAGTACCCTGCAGTTGAGCTCCCATCTTTATAGGGAACATAATATGGGCAAAGCAATTCAGGCCTGCAACCAGGAAGTGGACCACCGTTTGTGGAAGTGCAAAAATCTTGATCACAAGTAACCAAACTTGAAGTAGAGGAGTTCTTTGGGTCGTATAGTGTCAGTTCTATCTGTAGTAGAATAATCATAATAATACTGTTTCTCCAACAAATGCTCAACATAATTTGGAAAGCTTGATATAACATTCACATGTGAGGGAATATGCATCAAGATTTGATAGTAAATTGAGAGACTCAATTGAAGAAGTAAAGTTAGAGGTGCATACACCGAGACCACTTTTCTTAGGGCACATGCTGCAGCCAATACAATTCACCCATAGAATGTCACTTCCTGTATCAACTTGCACGTAATAGTCCTTTGAAGGAGACCCAATCCCAATATTAGCAAAGTACAGCCTACAGCAACCAAGTAAACTGTATAAGAATAAAAAGGAAACATGACAAATGTCTCCTTTTTAAGTGTTAGGTGATATGTATGTGTCCACACATGGAAATTATGAAGAAAAAGAAAAGTCTTAGAACTTCAATATTTGAGTCCCAAAGAGATTCGGTCAATTCAGCCTTAAGCAACTACTTAGCTCAAGCAGGCTGAATTTTCTATTTCTTTTTGCACCAAAACAAAGAGCCAGAAGGCATGACACCCACCCAGCTTCAGAAGGTTGACCAATGCCACCCAAATGCAGATCCACATCATAGAGAATTCTTCGGTGACGGCGCACATCATGGGCTTTCAATGCACTCAAACTCCGTTCCCGGCCTTTAAACTTGTGGTGCACTGGGAAGACGAGGTTGCCTCTAACAACATCAACGCCAAGGAAAAAAGACGAAGAAGCCAGAAACACCAACAACGACAAACGAGCGAGCCACCCGAGATCCATCCTCACCGATTGAACCCAATTTGGTCACGTGGAATTCTGGGCCTCGCCGGAAAGAAGAGGACAGGTCGATGAGAGAAAGGGAGAGAAATGTGAGACAGAGATTGAGAGAGAGAGAGAGAGAGCGAATTCAACGTCAGGCTTTACACGTCTTCTCAGATATAAAAATAATTACGTTAGAGAGAAAAAGAGGAAACGACGTCTGGTTTTGGAATTGGGTTTTCTCCAGCCATCTCCCTCTCTCTACAGATATGACGGTCTGTTTTTTTTTCGTTTCTTTTTCTTCCTTCCTTCACATTTCTCTTTCTTTATAACTTTCACGTCTTTCTCTTGCAAGTCCTTTTCTTTTTCTTTTTCTTTTTTTTTTTTTGTAAGTAGTCCTTTTCTTTTTCTTTGTTCCACCTCTCTCTCTCTCTCTCTCTCTCTCTCTCTCTCTCTCTCTCTCTTATTTCATTTATTATTTACTTCTCTGTCAACCCAATCCAAACCGGCAGACCCAAATAAATAATGACAGAAATTTTCTATCTCTTTTTCTTTTCTTTTCTTTTCTTTCCATTCTTTTTGTTTTTGTTTGGACTAAACCAAAAAAAAAAGTCAAAACATTAACAAACAATTTTTTTCTCAAAAAAAAAAAAAAAAAAGAAGAAAACTCAAAACTCATTTTATTATGAGAAATGCTGGTTGTCAAACTTTTTCTTCAATTTTGTCCAACTTTGTAGATGTGGATTTTTTTTTTTAAAAAAAAAGAAAGTTTTATTTGTATTTGTAGAGCTCATCTTTGTTCACTATACAAAGTTGAAGAAAAAAGTTGGAGAACAAGTATTTCTCTTTTATTTTTATGTCACATTAAACATTTTTTCAACCAAAACACAAAGAAAAATGATAGAAATCATTTTCTTATCTATGCCTGTACATCTTTGTATAGCGAATTTGTAAATTTATCGTTGGATTTGTAGAATCCACATGAAGGTCTCACAAATCTAATAATGTATTTACAGAAAGGATGGACATGATGAGATCGACCAGTGAATAATGTGTAACAGTTCTCAATAAAATACTATTTTTTCATCTTTCATCCATCTATATGCAAATTTTTTTCAAATCTACAATTAAATATGTAGGACCGTCATATCAATTAGTACTACGTGACAGTAATAAATGGGTGTAAGACTTATGGATTTGGTTTAAGTACCATAAAAAAACTATAGAAAATTTCATGTAATTTTTTTAACGGTCCATATTTAATTTCACTTTTTCTTCTTCGTAGAAAACTTAAAATTAAATTTAGGTACTGAAAAATAAAATACAAGAAATACCTTAGCCAAATTGGAGACTTATAGTAAATAAAATTACCTTCTTTAATGAAGGAAGAAAAAAGGAATATAGGCGTTGATGTCATCTGTATGACTGTATGTCCAAGAATGATAGAGTTACGGTAAGCTCTTACGCTGCAGTGTCAGAAAATCAAATCTTGAAAACATTACCAGTGTACTTTTTTTATCCCAAAATCGAAAAAAAAAAAAAAATTAAAAATTAAAAATTAAAAAATAAGAATATTAATGAAATATATCTTCCAAATTATCACTTAATTAATAATATTTCTTTAAACTTTAGATTCGGATAATATCTCTCCAAATTATCAATGTCCCACTAATGTCGGCACAAAAATAATTTTCAAAATTTTTGAACATATATCTATAAATTCAAAAAACAAAAAACTAAAAAACCTGCAGGAACAGGTACAAAAGAATGGTGAAAGCTGATGCTGAGTGAATGCCATTATTAGTTTGATTGCAGAGGAAAAAACTTGGCCTGTTCCAGAAAAAAGAGGAGTAAGTTTTATTGCAGAGGAAAAGAAAAGGGAAGAAGTTGCAGAACCGAAATCCGGGAATGCCAGAGAATCGGATTGCTTTGCACAGTCCAATTCTCAAGGGCCGTGTGCAAAGACTGCGGTGCTCATATTGATTAATAGTAAAATTCTTTATTTTCTTGTTGACAACCCAGAAAAAAAAATAATAATAAAAATCTTGAATTTTCTGTGGTTGTAAATACTTGGGTTTTGTTCAACTCGTGGTTTTTTTCTTCTCTAATGAGAAATGTTGGCCAAAGATTTGTTTCTGATCTAAATTTTTGTTGATTCAATAGATCTAAGTGGTTTTTATTTTTTATTTTTTAAATACAATTTTATTAAGGGTATTTTATCATTAGAGAAAAATAACAAATTTTAATAATTTGAGAGAGAAATTATCGCAATATAAATTATTATTAATTAGATGATAGTTTGAGGGAGTATTTGGACGCTTCTCTAATTTTATTTTTTTTTCTATATTTTACATTTGGTTTCATATATATCTTATACAAAATAGTGTTTTATTTTTTACGGCTATGAGCAAAATTGCACACATAATTTTGAAAGGAAATTAAATATTATTAAGTTATAATTTCGTTGATGTCTAAGTACAGTAATTATAATATTTCATTGACTTTTATTTTTATTTTTATTTTTAATTACATTTTATAACATAAAGAGGGGGTACAACGAAATTCGGATAGACTATCTAACAACAAATCTAAACAAAAATAATAACAAACTTATAAACAGAAAATAGTCAATGAGTCTAATAATGATTTCAAAAGAACAAAAAAGACCCAAACCTCTTTTAGTTAACAGATAAATGGTGCACACTGATGCTCAGTGAATGTTCATCTCTATTTTAAGCTGACCATACATAATAGTTTGATATTTAAATTCATTCTAGTTTTCATACTCCCAAAAAAAAAAAAACCTTTTTTCTTTTTGATACATTATCATTTGTCAAAAAGTCCCCATTTTTTCTTTTTTCTTTTTTTCTTTTTTCCTTTTGTGGAAATATGGGTTGGGTAGTACAAATGTGGCCTCCCTTGGTTAGAGAAACAAGTCTTAAGGTTGTTTGCGTTGCTTTTCACGACAAATAGTAAACAACGCGGCAACGCCTGCTCTTGTATTTCTTCTATGCCTTTCTTTCGACGTCCATACATTCTGACTTGACTCTCCCTTCTCACCAAAGAGAACTTTCCTACATGAAACAATACAATATATAATTTCTTAATGTATAAACTCCTCTTTTTTAAGAAAAGTTTTTTTTCTTTTTTTCCTTTTTTTTTCTCCGCGACCTATGATGTTCTTATCACAAATTTGTCGCAATCATGAACTTTGACCCAATTGGCTTTTCTATAGCTCTTACATGAGCTTAAAGCGAATTTCCATTCTTTTAGTGCTTTATATATACAACATATTATTCATCAATATAGTTTGTTGAATAGTAGTTTTGATCCCCTAAAATCAATAAAAATAATAGGCTTGATAATGTTCTTTCTCATAAATTACTTTTGTGAGAGTTGTGTTTTTTTCTTTTTTTTTTTGACTTTTGTGAGAGTTGTTATTCGCTCCTTTATGGGGGTACACATTTAAGGAAAATGTTATTTTTATAAAAATAAAATATACAAAAATTACAACATTTTTATATTACAAAATGATGTCGAGATTTTGTTATTACTACACCAGTAAAACATAGTCCTATCTCATGTATATAGCACATGGATATATCCTCATCTAGTCTAATAATTGATCATGAGGATAAGTTTATTGATTATGATATTTCAATCAGTGACAGACCTATTCTTAGACAAAGGGGGCCATGGTTTTAAAATTTTCTTTTAAATTTTTTTTTATTATGTTATATATATATATAGAGTCGTGCTACAGAGGGCATGCGGACGGTTATTTTATTTTTTTTGTTTTTTTTATTCTGCATGCCCTCAAAATTTTCTTGTAAATTTTTTTTATTTGTTATATATATACTATAGAGTCGTGCTACAGAGGGCATGCACGACGGTTATTTTAATTTTTTTTTTTATTCCGCATGCCCTCACTTTTGTGAGGGCATGTGCTTTTTTTATTATGTGATATATATATATTATAATATATATAAAGTCGTGCTACAGCGGGCATGCAGACGGTTATTTGTTTTTGTTTTTTTTTTTCTGTTTGCCCTCAAAATTTCTTGTAAATTTTTTTTATTAGGTTATGTATTAATATATAGTCGTGCTACAGAGGGCATGCGGACGGTTATTTTAATTTTTTGTTTTTTTATTCCGCATGCCCACAAAATTTTCTTGTAAATTTTTTTTTTTTATTATGTTATATATATATATATATATAATATTATATATATATATAATATATATATATATATATTATATATAATATAGTCGGTCGTGCTACAGAAGGGCATGCGGACGGTTAATTTAATTTTTTGTTTTTTTATTCCGCATGCCCTCACTTTTTGTGAGGGCATGTGGCTTTTTTATTATGTTATACATATATATAGAGTCGTGCTAAAGAGGGAATGCGGACGGTTATTTTATTTTTTTTGTTTTTTTTTTTTTCCGCATGCCCTCAAAATTTCTTGTAATTTTTTTATTATGTTTTATATTATATAAGTCATGCTACAGAGGGCATGCGGCACGGTTATTTTAATTTTTGTGTTTTTATTCGGCATGCCCTCAAATTTTCTTGTAAATTTTTTTTTATTATGTTATATATATATATACATAGAGTCGTGCTATAGAGGGCATGCGGACAGTTATTTTAATTTTTGTTTTTTTATTCCGCATGCCTCCACTTTTGTGAGGGCATGTGCTTTTTTTATTATGTTATATACATATATAGTCGCGCTAACAGAGGGCAATGCGAACGGTTATTTTATTTTTTTGTTTTTTTATTCTGCATGCCTCAAAATTTCTTGTAATTTTTTTTTTTTTTATTATGTTATATATATATATAGAGAGAGTCGTGGCTACAGAGGGCATGCGGACGGTTATTTTATTTTGTGTTTTTATTCGGCATGCCCTCAAAATTTTCTTGTAAATTTTTTTTTATTATGTTATAATATATATACATACAAGTCGTGCTATAGAGGGCATGCGATAGTTATTTTAATTTTTTGTTTTTTTTATTCACGCATGCCCTCACTTTTGTGAGGGCATGTGATTTTTTGATTTGTTATAATACTATATTAGAGTCGCGCTACAGAGGGCATGCGAACGGTTATTTATTATTTTGTTTTTTATTCTGCATGCCCTCAAAATTTTCTTGTAATTTTTTTTTTTTATGTTATATATATAAGAGGGGAGTCGTGCTACAGAGGCATGCGAGACGGTTATTTTAATTTTTTGTTTTTTATTTCCGCATGCCCTCACTTTTGTGAGGGCATGTGCTTTTTTATTATGTTATATATAATATATAGAGTCGTGCTACATAGGTCATGTAGACGATTATTTTTTTTTTTGTTTTTTTTTTCCGCATGCCCTCAAAATTTTCTTGTAAATTTTTTCTTATTATGTTATATATATAGTCGTGCTACAGAGAGGCATGCGGATGGTTATTTTATTCCGCATGCTTTCACTTTTGTGAGGGCATGCGGACGAAGCGGACGTCTATCTCTACTCTACTTTTATATATATATATATACATAGTATATATATATATATATATATAGAGAGAGACGAGAGAGAGAGAAGAGAGAGAGAGAGAGAGAGAGAGAGTTAAAATCTAAGTTTGGCATCTACTAAAATACGTTTGACCTCTCATTTTTATTTTGGTCATTTCTCATGAAAAATTTTGGTTTCGTCCCTGATTTCAATGGGAGGAAAGAAAGTAATTTCTGTATTTTCAAATTGTAAGTTTTTTAAAAACACAATTTTCAAAAGATTCTTTTTTTATGATTTAGTTTAAAAGCGCACTTTTTATCTACAAAATTATAATATTAAACACACCCTAAGATTTCAATGGGAGGAAAGAGAGTAATTTTTAATAATATGATAATATATTGACTACATTGTAAAGGTGTACAAAAAGACAATTATTAATCGCTAATTACTAATAACCGCATAATCATAAATAACCAAAAGCGACGAATTGTGCAAGCTGATGCTCAATGAATGCCGATCTCTATTTTAAGCTGACCATACATGATAGTTTGATATTTAAATTCATTATAGTTTTCATGCTAAAAAAAAAAAAATCTTTTTGATAAATTATCATGTGTGTTAACTCGCTACAAAAAATCCTCTTTTTTTTTTTGTTCTTTTTTTTTTTTGGAAACATGGATTCGGTAGTACAATTGTGGCCTCCCTTGGTTAGAGAAACGAGTTGTTTGCTTTGCTTTTCACGACAAATAGCAAACAACGCCTGCTCCTCTTGTTCGTGTTTCTATATGCCTTTCTTTCTCCCTCCATATATTCTGATTTGTTCCTTTTTTTTTTTTGAAATGCCATATATTCTGAGTTGACTCTCACCATAGAAAACTTTCCTAGATGAAACAAAATAATAATAATTTCTTAGATGTAAACTCCTCTTTTTTTTAGAAAAGTCTTTTTTATTTTCCTTTTTTTTTTTTAATGCTTTTTGCGTTTGTCCTATGATGTACTTGTCACAAATTTGTGGCAATCATGAACTTTGACCCCAATTGCCTTTTCTATATGTACTCTAGCTCTTACATGAGCTTTGTGAGAATTTTTTCTTCTTCTTCTTTTTTTCTTTTTTTTTTTGTCTTTTTAAAGCGAATTTCCATTCTTTTAGTGGTTTATACAACATATTATTCATCAATACAGTTTGTTGAATAGCAGTTTTGTTCCCCTAAAATCTATAAATAAATAATAGGCTTGATAATGAACTTTCTCATGCATGACATTGACTTTTATGAGAGTTGTTATTCACTCCTTTATGGGGTAGATTTAAGGAAAATGTTATTTTTATAAAAAGTTTTTACAATATTTTTTTATTACAGAACGATGTCGAGATTTTATTATTACTACACCAGTAAAACATAGTCCTATCTCATGTACTTAGCACATGAAACATGTTGGTTTCATCTAATCTAATAATTGATCATGATGATAAGCTTGTTGATTATGATTTCAATGGGAGGAAAGAGAGTAATTTTTAAATGATATGATAATATACTAACTATATGGTAGGGGTGTACAAACGGACGATTATTAATTGATTATGAGGATAAGCTTATTGATTCAAATTTCAATGGGAGAAAAGAGAGTAATTTTTAAATGATATGATAATATATTGAATATATGATAGGAATGTACAAGCGAGTAGTTATTAATTATTTATTAATCACTAATAACTGTATAACTGTAAATACCGCAACCGAATAACTTAAGTTAATTGCGGTCATCGGTTATAGGAATTGACAAAAGCAGTTAATAGTTGAGTAATTGGTTTTATAATATATTATATATATTAAGAATATATGAATGAGCTATTGAAAAATAAGGTTATATTACGGGCTTGTTTGGTACACGCCATTAGGAAAAGAAATAGATATTATTGGGAATAGCATGTAAAATGAAATAATTATTCATATTCCGTAGCTTGGTAATAGTATGTATGCTCTCACTCAAATTGTACCAAAATTACTAAAATGCTCAAAAATATATAAAAACAAATAAACCAATAATAATAACATTTAAAAATGAAAAGAAAAAAAAAACAATAATAATAACATTTAAAAAATGAAAAGAAAATATATATATTCATTTTCATAGGTGAATAGGTATTCTATAGAAATAGTTATTCCTACTAATAATGTGCAATCAAACAAAAGAATAGCTATTTATAAGAATAGTTATTCCATTCAAATAATCTATTCTGCGTATCAAACGAGATCTACATGTACATATATATTTTAATCACAGCCATATTTTTTTAATCAAATCAGTAACCACAAATGTATCATGTTCTTGCAACCGCAGAAAATTATATATACTTGATTCCTGAAAAATAAATGCCTTGACTACAAAACAAAAGGAATATTAACTATGCATTAGAGTTTAAAACTAACAAGTCACATACACATCGAGATTCGAAATAAACATCAACTTATGCTTTGTAACATATATTATACAAATCCCCCAATAGAACAAGAACACTATGCACCCATTAGTTAGTAATATGGGAAACGAAGATGTTATAGACAAGGTTGCCAAAAAAGCCTCAATAGCTAACACCTACAGCTTTTGCTTCAAGCTATAGTACCCATAAACTGTCTGGTTTATCAAGTCTAATTGTACCTGAGTTTGAGGACTCACTAAGCTTCATGATTATAAATTGATGTAACTGCTAACACCAGACTTCTAAACCAAGGCTTGTTTTATTAACCCAGGCTTGTTTGATTTTATGTTTATTTCAATATGTGTTTTTTTTTTTAAAAAAAAAAAAAACTGAAATAGTGCAACAATTTATGACTCAAAAAAGAAAAAGAAAAAGTGTTTTGAATTTTTATGAAAAGCGGTTGCCAGTTAATAACAGCCGATTGAAGTTAACCATTAATCGGCCTAGCGGTTGCGGTAATTTAAAAATTAATAATTGCCTAAACCGGTTGATGTTAAGGTTATCAGAGAATAACCGCAATTGCAACGGGTTGTATATCCGTAGAGGAATCCTAGGTGTACAAAAGTTTTTGTACAAAAATCTCTTACAAAATGAGATGGTACTAAATGATTGGGTAAGAGATAAATTCAAATTTTGAACTACCCAATCATTTAGTGCCACCTCATTTTGTAAGAGGTTTTTGTACAAAAACTTTTGTACACCTATCATTTTTCATATCCCTAAGTATATGACATGATATACATCATTATATACAATAAAAAAAAATCCTAATAATTAAATTATCCATCTCTATTTCACTTGAAATTAAAAAAAATTCTACTCCACCGAACGAGGAGGGAGAGCTGCTGTCCAATTCAAAAAATTTATACGGTAAGGGTAATGTCTTAGTGCACTTAAGAAAATAAATAAATAAATAACCAAATTTAATAAACAGATTTATAGGGAATCTCATCGATACAATTATACATGTATTATTTTAGGCTTGGCAAGAATTGAAAAAAAAAAAGAAACCAGGACATATCTCATCTCTTTTGAATGGACAAGATTGTAAGATTAGACGAAAAGCTTACTTATATTGTTACTAGAAGCAATGTTGTCCTTTCATTTATTTTTAAATGAAACTACATTATCACAGAGGCATACATACGTACAAGCCATCATCAACCTGTTGGGAATAATGCATCATGTTATAAAAAATATAGCATAGCAGAATATAAAAAATTTAAATTGATCTAGGATCGAAATAAACTTCAAGAGAAATATGCTTTTGATTTTCTTAAGATTAAAGTAAAACACAAGTTATATTTACTTACAAATCTTGTCGGCCTTTCATTAGGCATTTAGAGCTATTTGAATTCACCTTTGCATCTTTGTTGTTGATGATCTTCAAAGTTGATGAGAAACGCAAAGAACACCAAGAGCTTCAAGAACGCGAAGAACATGAAGAACAATGTTCTTCATAAAATTCAGGTCTTTTTTTTTATATAGCTGAATATTACTGTGAGTGTGAACTCATAACTAAAAGCAAGAAAATAATATTTCTCTTTTACAAAATCACTCATAATTTTATAATGAAACTCTAAACTAATTGTTCAGTTATGTAGAAACTGTAGTCACTAGAGTTGTGAGCAAATAAATGAGTTTTCTACTTTTGTATGAGCCTTTATTTATATACTTTAAAAAGCTAAGAGAAGAAAAATAAATTATGTGGGACTTGGGGGTAGACGGCTAGGGTTTGGAAAAACCCTAGCCTCTACATTATTAACGTATGACACATGGGGCCAGGGAAAAATTCCTTGGCCAAGGCATCATCTCCCATTTCCCTGGATTGCTAAGTGGCACAAAGGGCTAGGGAAAAATTCCCTGGCCCATGCATTTTCTTCTGCTTGTACTGCTTAGGTTTTATTCAAAAGCCCAATCTCTCTTTCTTGTAATTATTGCATAGTTTTTCCTTAGCCTATGTTTCTAATAAATTAAAACAACCTGCTTAATAAATAAAAAACAACATGTCCAATAAATAAATAAGCCTATGTTTTAATAAATTAAAACAATTTGCTAAAATAAATAAATAACCGAAGCTCATAATAACTTAGTCAATTTACAACTGCTCAATAAGAAAACCGAAAGGAAAATAGAATTAACTTCAGTCTCGTGAAATCTCGTTATCCAATGACTTATCACCTTGACTAAAAATCACAGATAATTCCACTAAATACATGTGACTGTACTCTAATCCATATTTTGCCAAAAAAAATTAATCATTTATGAAGTACTTATTAAATTACCATATTACCCATCCATGGAATTTATTCTATGGTTGAACCAAAGATGATTAACTGTCACTTTGCTCATTACATCTTTCTCTTTGAGTACCCGGATTCAAACTTCATGATTTATCACAATGTACCATCTGAGATTCAACTCACCCTGTGTAACGTCCCGCTCTAAATTCATAGAGCAAAAGTGGAAATAAAATTTTTCTTTTCTCAATAAGCCACAAGACGTTACTACTACATCATTAAACAATATAAGCAGCGGAAACACCTATAATAATTTAATCTTTCCATGACCTGATAACTTATCAACCAAATAAACCAGAGCTTCTATTACATTACATGAAATCATTACAACTGAATCTCAATAAATAATACATCAATAATGGCTTGCCACACTAAGCATCAATACAAATCAACAAAGGCTGACTAAGCTTAAGTCAGCAAAACGCCAGCTAGCATAACCAATCATACTCCTGGATGACTTCTAAATTCGCACCCGAACCAACGCTAATCCCTCAACCTGCAACCAAAGTATCATCTATGTAATCATAGAGATCATCCATGATTACATAGGGAAAGAAAAGAAGAAATGATGAGTCAACAGTTCATAAAGAATGAAGACTCCCCCCGAAGGTTTTCGAAATGAGCCAAACTTTTATTTATGTAATTGCTTACAATATCAGCCACTCAACTTTATAAAAATATTATTCTTTCATTTATCAAACTCAGTGTGGCTGATGAAGTAAACAACACATTCATAAAGCAATTTAAATCATTATATAACTGTGAATGTATGCATATGTTCCAAAATACGTTTGGATACATATACATATAAATCATCAAATGTATATCTTGTACATAATAAAAATCCATAAAACACCATATGCAATCCAGCTGTAAACGTATACATAAGTTCTTTCCCATTGAGAATCTTATGCATACCAATACATCTAGCATGAAATACCTCTTAAACCAATAAATCATCAAGAACAATGTAATGCATGCTTTAATCTTTCACTTTTCTTTACTTTAATCATATGGGCCCAGCCATTTTCTATACTTTAATCATATGAGCCCAGCCATTTTCTTTACTTTAATCATATGGGCCCAGCCCTTTTCTTTACTTTAATCATATGGGCCCAGCCCTTTTCTTTATCTTTATTCTTAGCTCATAATCATGCTCACACATCAATACTATGCTCATGTCTATGCAACTTTCAAATCTCAACATGACATCTTTCCTCAACAATCATATCATAACAATTGAAATCAAAATCATTTCTCAATCATCATAAATCTTCATCTCAAAATATCAAAGGTAACAAAGTAATCAATAAATCATAGCATTTCTTTCATATCTTAAAACTTTCAGAATCACAATAATATCAATCATATCTCATCAAATATCTCATAACATTGAAAGTACCAAGTAATAATAAAACATGCTCAAACAACATATGAATGGCTCGACTTTTCCATAGCCTTAAACAATCTTTAAAAGCATTAAATTTCTATTATTTCTCAACTTGTTTAGCAATTTTTAAATATCTAAAATCATTTATAAAATTCTTTGAAAACATAAAACGTATTCGTCCTCAGTGAGTAAAAGATTACTCACCTTAAGAAACCGAGAAGGATTCACAATTACAGCACTCAAGCTTGCTTACTCTCGTGAAATGCTTCCACGATTCAATTATCTTGCACTACATTGGAGTACTAGCTTTAGTCTCCAATCTCATGTAACATACCTGCAATTAATCATGACATTGGACTTTGCTAAGTTATCGATTCCTAAACCTTAATACACATAGAGCTACCTATGCGCACTCTTGAACATTTCTCACCATCCCAAAACTAGCTATATACCTTGATCCTCTAGAAAGCTGACGCATAAAAGAGCTTATTCTAATTAATCACAAACAAAGAATTCACCATTCGTATTCACAATTTATTGCTTTATCTATTTAAGTTAACAAAGTATGTTTTGATCATATATATATACATATTAAACACTTATTAAATTAAGCCTAACTCATTAATACGTTTAGCCGCTTTGTTATACATGAATAAAAGCATTACTCATTTAATTACCTCTAAGTGAATTTAAAGCTTATTTCATTTTGAACCATAGCTCACCATGGTTAGGACTTATAACTTTTAACATCCCATTTAAAACATAGTCTTTGGTTAACTACACACCCAAGTCTTTTGGACTATAAGACTTAAGGATTTAATGGGTTATAAACATTCTTGAATTAAACTATAATCTTATACTCCATCATCTCAAATAGCTTATTTATTAGTTTAGGTGAGATAGAGAGTCTTAAACTCTCAAAGTCTCATATTTGTATTACATCAACTATATACTTCTTAGATGTGTTCCTTATTGCACTATTTTTTACAAATTCTTTATACTTATTAATTAGCATTACTTTCCCTTTATCCATAAAACCCACAACTTACAATAAATCAAGATTTCTAATAAACCATTAATCTCATTTAGAAGTATGTCTATCTTATTTGTCAAGATTTATTCTTCACGTTGACATACTCACTTATAGTCACACATAACCATACTCTTAAGCCAACTTCATAACCAATTTCTAATTAAATCAAAGCCTCAAGCTATAATCAAGAGCCTCAAGCCATAACCAAAATACTCCATTACTTCATAGCAAAGAACCTAACACCAATCTTTAAATCAAGGTCCTTGAACCAACATTGTACCCCCATAGCTTGGCTTACCAAAACAGCCCATATAAATCCATAGAACATGATCACAACAAATGACAATTTTCATCCAAACAATAAATCAAGGGTCTGTCTCCAACTCTACAATTTTATTAATAATTGATAATCTCATAACAATCTACACCAAAGGCCAATCTACAACAATTTAATTCTTTAAAACTCCTCCATTTTTCCTAAACCGTTTAGCCCATAAGCTAAGCCAAACTTGAAGCTAACCAATGAATATCCCCTTAACAAACAATAATGGATATTCATCTATTCATAATACCCATAACCATTCAGCCATAGCTGAATCCTCTAAAGAAAAACCAGCAAAGCTGAACATCACAAAACAGCCCAAAATCCAGCAACTAATTAATCATCAAAACAACCCATCTAAACACAAATTGAACTCCAAAACCAGCATATCTTCCAGCCCTCAAAATAGCTAGCAAGACAGCCACAAAGAACGTTAATTGGCTTTCAAAACAGCCCTCAATCAGCCTATAAATCCAGCCATCAGAACAGCCAGCAAAACAGCCACAAAGAACATTAATTGGCCATCAAAACAGCAACTCCAACCCAAAACAGAATAAGAAGATCAACCCATTCAAAACTACACCTCTATTCCATAACCCCAACAAGAATCCACCCTCACGGCCATAGCTTATAACTCAATTGAACAAATGAATCAAAATATAATTTCCATAAACAAAAACACCCATAATCAAAACCCCAAGAATTTATCCCAAGAACACTCACTCGGGTATTGCATGGACAATCCCCAAATTAATCCAAATCACCCAATTGATCAATCCAAGAGAGAGCCTAATTAATGGAATTCATCAAACTCCAAACCAAATCAACATGCACGCCCATCAAACCAACAACAAAGCAAAAGCCCCAAAATTCCAAACTTAATCCCTAGATTCGGACCCAAGTGAAATTGTACCAATATATATGATTTTCGTGTTCTATACTCAATGGGTATAACAAAATATAGAGAAAAAGGCTAAGAAATTACCTCACAAAGACCCATGGCCGGAACCTATGTTTGGCTTCATCATTTTTCTGCATCATTCTCTCTCTCTCTCTCTCATTCACGGTCTGAACTGCTGGAATCACGGCCAGCCACTGTTCTATCACTATTATTGCAAAAAGTGATCAAAGTATTAGCTGTGGTGTGAAGAATTTGAAGGACAATCTTAGTTGGTACCAGACTTTTGTTTATGGTGCTAACCAAGGGAGTGATAGGGGGAAACTCTGGCAACACCTTCTTTCTATCAAACCGAAAGTATCTTCTCATCCTTGGCTTTTGTGTGGAGATTTCAATGTGGTGAGATCTTTGGAGGAAAAATGGGGTTCAAACAAGCTCAACTCTTATGAAGTAGACTTTGGGGATTGCCTAAATGAGCTTGAAGTCTCTGATCTGAACTTTAGTGGGTGTCTTTATACTTGGACCAATAAGAGTGAAGGGGCTGGTTTTATAGCTCGCAAGCTTGATAGAGTGCTGGCTAATGAAGAATGGCTATGTAGTTTTGGTAACACTCAAGTTGATTTCCAGACTAGTGGCATTTCGGATCACTCCCCTGCTATTATCACTATAGGTATTTTGAAGAGCTTTGGTCCTAAGCCTTTCAAGTTCTACAATTTCTGGATTGAACATAGGGACTACCTTGAGTGGATCCGAGAGGGATGGAGATTACCTGTTGAAGGTGTTCCCATGTATAGGCTTTGCAGAAAGTTGCGTGCAGTAAAGATTGTCTTGAAAAGGCAAAACATTGTTTGTTTTGGGAATTTAAAGCAAAGAATTCTGCAGGCCCGGGATAACTTGGACCTGGCTCAAAAGGATGTTCTCCTTCCCATGGAAGTGCAGTATGTATGCAAAAGGAAAGAGAATGCCTTCATGCTTATGTCTCTATCACTAAAGCTGAGGAAGCTTTTCTTAAGCAAAAAGCTAGGAATCAGTGGCTTCAGCTAGGGGATCAAAATAATGCTTTCTTCCATCGTGTTCTTAAAGCTCGCCATGCTCGTAATTCCATTAATTTTCTCTGGGATGAGGCTGGGAATAAGGTGGAGGATGTGGAGATGGTTAAGGACATTGCAGTCACATACTATAAGAAGCTTTTAGGTACAAATCAGCATATCTTTCATTAAGGCAAAGCTGATCGTATAAGACACCTTATTTCTTATCTCCCAGCAGATAAGGTGTCTATGCTGGATAAGGAGGTTACTGTTGAGGAAATCAGAACTACAATGTTCAGCATGAAAGCCAATAAGGCTCCTGGGCCGGATGGGTTTACTTCTGATTTTTTTAAAGCCTCCTGGTCCATAGTAGGAAGTGAGGTGGTGGTTGCTATCAAGAACTTTTTTGATACTAGAAAGCTGTTAAAAGAGGTAAATGCCACTATCCTTTCTCTGGTACCTAAGAAGATAAATCCAGCTTCTATGGGAGATTTTCGCCCTATTGCATGTTGCAATGTCATCTACAAGTGCATCACCAAGATTCTTTCTAATAGGATTCTGCCTATCCTAGGTGATCTTGTAGGCACAAATCAATCAGCTTTTATCCCCAATCGGAGTATTTCTAAAAATGTGCTCTTAGCTCAAGAACTTGTCAAGAATTATCACAAGAAGGATGGGAAACCAAGGTGTACTCTTAAGATAGATCTTATNAAGGCCTATGATTCTATTAATTGGGAGTTCATTCTTCATTGCCTCCACTGTTTTAGTTTCCTTTGAGATTCATTGGTTGGATCAAGGGAAGTGGCATTACCTCTCCTAGGTTCTCTCTTAGTCTCTGATGAGAATGCAAAATGTCATATTTTTCTCCCTTAATGTTTGATCTTTTATACTTATTTGGTCCTAAATGTACTCATTATTCTTTTATTTGATTTAGGATGCAATTGGAGGCATTAAATGCAAAACAAAGCTAATTGGGCAATTCTGGACAGTTTCGACATTACTTCGTAATTTGGGCATAACTCTCTCATCAGAGCTCCAATTGAGATGATTCAAGATGCTATGGAACACCAAGAAATAGATCTACAACTTCATGTTTTGAGTTTTGAGAGATACTGGCTCCATCAAGGTCGAAATCGGGCTGGAAGTTGCGGCACCTGCACTGTTGATGTTCTAGAACGTTCCTTAGCATGCTATTCTAATATGTGGAAACTAGCAGATTTGATGCACGAAAATTACAGCTGGAACACCACTTTCCTAGTTTAATTAGGACTCTATTTTATTTCTAATATTTCTTTATTAATCAGATTTGGATATTGTTAATTTAGGATAACAGTTAGAATATCTTTAGGAGATCTTGTAGGCTTCTAATTAGGAGTATAAACGTGTATAAAGGAGAGGGAATCAGAAAAATAAAAAGACTCTTTTTCTCCCCTCTTCTCTAACGGATCCTTTGAGTTTTCATTATGGCTCTGCGTAGCTAAACTTTTATCATTGGTTGAAGGAAACGGAAGCCTCGGAATCAATAAACTGTGAGATCTAAATTATTTTAGTGTTCAATTTATGCTTTGAGTATCGGATATTCTTCTATGCCTATTTTCATGATTATCTCGTTTAATTACTATGAGATCTACTAGTTTATTATTCGTTGCAATCTGTTGCTAGATTAGATATCAAATCCGTAATTGTTTGATCCCTCTAAATTTGCGAAGCAACTCAGATTTAATGATTTGCTGCGTCAGAAATTATTAGATCTGAGGAAGAATGTTCGATTAAATTAAATGCAACCGCTTGTGCTTGTGTTGTTTAACTTCATCGATCTCTCTAATTCTTAAGGTTGCTACTGAATTAAACCTTTAGCGCTTGTCTTGGGTTGTTTAGTAGTTAAGGTTAATTAGATCTTGTTTTTTCTAATTAACTACGACTAAGGAGAGATAGGATAATAATTCCAACGGTGAATATTCAAAGTATGAATTAACATATGCTTGCATCGATGATCAGTTGTAAAATTCCGATGGTGGATGTTGACTTCGACCAAGGTTTGTTCTCTTGATTGATTTTGATACTTTAAATTGAATTGTTCTTTAGTTCTTCTTAAAATTGTTTTTGTTATACTCAAAACCCCCCATTCTTTTTCACGTAGCATAAAACTAGACTGAATACTCTCCGTGGGAACGATCCTTACTTGCACTACTACAGGTATTTTTAGGAGTATTAGTTTTATTTTTGGTTGCCTGCGACAGCACACCAGTCTCAATGGAACCTTAGTTGGCTATTTTGAAGGAAAAAAAGGGCTGAGGCAAGGGGACCCCCTTTCCCCTTACCTGTTTGTCATAGCTATGGAGTTATTCTCCATAATCATGGCTGATCGTACTGGGGGGAATTCCAGATTCCATTTCCATCATCGTTGCTCCCAGTTGAAGCTCACCCACCTCTGTTTTGCAGATGATCTTCTCATCTTTGCTGAGGCAAACTTGGATTCTATCACTGTGATCAAGGAAGCTTTGTCTGAATTTGAAGACCTCTCAGGGCTGAAGTCCAATCCCTCAAAAAGTTCCTGTTTCTGCTCTGGTGTTTCAGACAGACTAAAGGGCCTTCTTTTGGAGGAGTTGCGGATGAGGGAAGGAGTGTTTCCTGTTAGATACTTGGGTGTTCCCCTTATTTCTACAAGACTTTCTTCAGCTGATTGTCTTGTGCTGCTGGCAAAGATTACTAGCCGCATTGAGTCTTGGCTTTCCAAGAATTTGTCCTATGCAGGGAGGCTGCAACTCATCTCGTCCATTTTGTATAGCCTGCAGGTCTTTTGGTCTGGGATTTTCATCCTCCCAACGAAAATTCTAAAGGCAATTGAACAAAAGTTCAATCGGTTTTTATGGAATGGTAAGGATGATTCTGCTGCAAAAGCAAAAGTATCTTGGACTAAGGTAAAAAGAAGGAGGCCTAGGCTTAAAGAGTTTGGAAATTTGGAATAAAGCTTCTATGCTAAGGCATGTTTGGAGCATTTTTGCTATATCAGGGTCTATATGGGTTGCTTGGGTCTATGCATATTTGTTGAAGGGAAGGAGCTTTTGGAACATAAGCATTCCCCAAAATTGCTCATGGAGCTGGAGAAAATTGCTTAAGCTGAGACACCTTGCCAAAGATTTCATAAAGTTTGAGGTGGGGGATGGACATAGAATTCATCTCTGGGTGGATAACGGGCATCCCTCTAGTATTATGTTTGAGAAATTTGGGCCAAGAGCTGTGTATGATGCTCAAAGCCACAAGGATGCTAAACTCTCATCTGCCCTTTCAAATGGAAATTGGAGATGGAGACCTGCCAGGTCTGATGCACTTATGGAAATCCAGAGTCGCCTCCCTGAGATCAGCATTGGTGTTCATGACAAGCCAATATGGACTGCTTCAAAATTAGGTTCGTATGTGAGTGCTGAAACTTGGGATGTGCTTCGCAATAGACATCCTGAGGTGACTTGGTGGCCTCTGGTTTGGTTTGCTTATGCAATCCCTAAGCAAGCTTTTATTCTATGGCTAGTTATAACGGATAAGTTGACCATTGGGGAAAGATTGGCAAAATGGGGCTATAATGGTTCTGCTCTATGCTTTTTCTGCAGACACCAATTAGAAAGCAGGGGTCATTTATTTTTTGAATGTGGCTTTAGCTCCCGTATATGGCAAGTAGCAATGGCTATGTGTTTTGTTGAGAAACCTCCTCTTCTTTGGGAAGATGTCTTACAGCTGGGGTGTAGAAATTGGAAGAAGAAAACCCTTCGTGATACTCTTTGCATATTGGCCTTGAGCTCCACTGTTTACAATTTGTGGAGAGCTCTGAATGAAATCAAACACAGTGGACATCCAAAAACAGAGGAGCAGCTGCTGAAAATCATCCTTTGGGAAGTCAGATCCAGAATTGTGGGAAGGGGGAAATTCCTCTTAAACAGGGAAAACACCCTTCTCTGTCGTTCTTGGAATCTCTCTGCAAATCTTCTTGCTTAATTTTCCTCTGTGTTTTGAGATAGTTCCTCTGGTAGTGCTTGAGTTTTGGGGTCAGGTTGCTGATTTCCAGTTTTAGTTGGTTATTTTGGTTCTCAACTTTTAAGCTGTTTGTTTCGTTGGTTTCTCAGCTTTTAAGCTGGTTGTTTGTTTCCTTGTTTGGTTGAAATGAAATCGCTTATTCATCAAAAAAAAAAAAAGAAGAGAAAAAGGAAGAAAAGAGAAGCTAGGCGTGCGTGAACGACCAAGGAAGGGAAGAAGAGAAAAAGAAAAGTGAGGCAGGTGTGCGTGAGAAACCAAAGAAGAAAAGAAAAGAAGGAAGAGAGGGAAATGACACGTGGCTTATGATTCAGCCCATTCTTTTATTTTTTGATAACTTGATTGATCCACACATGGCAGTGGATAAAGCTTCACACATAAAACCCTTATCTTTTCTAAATTAAAATATTACCCCACTTGACTTAAATTATATCATTTATTAATTAATAATTGATCCCATATTTAATTTAACTTCCATTTACCATTACAATTAATTATTCTAATCTCATTAACCAACTTTTAATCTATTTTATTTATTAATTAATCACACTAACTTATTTCTCTTTGTTCTTAAAACTCCTATTACATAAGTATTTCACCATTAAATAATATTGTTACAACACCATTACCACACTTACCTTATTATTAATTAATCTTATTTCTATTAATTCCAATTGCTTAGTAATAAATTCTTTAATTATTTTCTTGGGCATCACACCCTGTACACAGTTTTAGTTAAATACCACTAAAAATACTCGGGCTCAAGATATAAGATAATCATTCTTACTGATCCTAAAACAAGGAGAATTTCCTTATCTATTTGTTTTCTTACAAAGGATTTGGACTCTTTCTTAAAGAGTGATCTTCTACAATGCTATTGATTACCCAACGTAAAGAGGATGTTAACCGCATAATTGGTCTCACTCTATGATACATCAAAATAATCCCTACTTGACATTTGGTTCACAAACTTCTTAGGATTTAAAGTAGTATTCATAAGTCATCGTGCACGGTCATCATTCTCTATGACAGTTATTATAGAAGAAAGATGGTTCACATGATCCTGTTCAGTGCAAAACCTTGTATAAGCTTACCTTGCTATAACACCAACTATGTCAACTTGAAGCCACACTGCTTCATTAGATTAAGACAAATCATCAAGGTTGACATGTTATAGTCTAGGTAAAGTTCTCGGTTCCACTTATAACTACGAACAATATTTACTAAATTACAAGGGACTTTTAACTATAGTCTTATGTGTAATAAAGATTATTACTCACACCATAATCAAATACAATGTAACTTAGGGACTGTCTACATGCATAATATACAAAGCCGCATATATGTTATGTAAAACGATAATAAGTATACCCAATGTTCAATAATCAAATCAAGGAATAAGCAACAATATTTATTACATTTAAAATATCTTATGATCAATTGGAGTTTTGGACACTAGTTCCAACACAACTCATAACATGAGTATATCACATCCAAGTTAACATAACATTGCAACGGAAACTAAATAAACAACACTATGAGAGTAACATAATATAAGGAGCTGACAATAACTATATATAACTGTTTTACAACATGAGTTCTATACAAAAAAAGAATGGCTAACAAAAAGCTATATACAACTTAGCCCAAATACATCAATCTAATTACATTTATACACACATTGATGTACAACAAAAACTAGACTAAACATGAGTTTATACAAAATACAGACACGCATACATCGCCTCAATCATAATATCTCATATATGCAATGTAACACCCCGACAAAATTGTTTAATTGATAAATGACTTAGCAGTTCGCCTCCCAGCCTTAACCCCTCCACCGAGTTAAAACTCATGGATCATAAACTCTCAAGGAATGAGAGTCTACATCGGAAGACTTGTCACTTATAAAGAATAGAGATAATAACTAATACCCACAGTAAAGAATACCAGAATAACAGAAAAATAACTTTAATATCATAAATACCATAAGTACTGATGTCTCCAAAGTATAGTCAAAGACCAGTCATCAAAATAACAAGAATTACAATCCGAAACTTAACATAACATCAACAAAATCACTAGCTAGCTTTTATGACATAGAGCATGTAGATTAGATCTATCATCTCGTGATAACACTGAATCTAATTCCTCAAAAATCACCTGGAGGACATCCTCCAATCAGACTGTATGGCTCGCATAAACGGCCATCGTCTAGGCTAGCTATCAAGTTGCATAAGATCATAAATGAAAAAGATACAAGAGTAAGTTCACGACTTAGTGAGTAATAATACACATGTTATACAAGTTATCATTTTTGTGAACTCAGTTTATAAATCACAAGCATTGTTATTCTCTGTTTATAGCATAAGCATGTTATGATAATGCAATATATTTATAATACATGATATATTCAAGAACATGTGATATGTTAACAATATAGTCTACCCGAGATGTTACTATTTCTCAATAAGGTTTACGTGTCTCAAAGGCCGTTCTATCGCACGTACCGGTGTACCATGTTATACGATGCACATTAATCTTTGTGTTTTTTATATGCATGCTTTCCACAACTCTTCATTTCATTATCTTCGTTAATCACAACTGTTTTCACAAATGGAGTTCATAGTTGAGAATAAATAGACATTTTATGAGAGTTGTAAACATGTAGGTTTTGTACATTAAAATAGCCATGCTATCCATAAAAGTATAATAATAACAAGTATCTGTGTGAGTTTTTACTCACTTGCGTCGTAGGGGTCAATCAAATAATCCTCCACGTAGTCTCCCACCTTTAAATATGAGAAATGATCTTATCATTAGTCTTATGCCTTAAGTTAAACAAGTCCTAGGCCTTTAATAACCTAAAAGGACATTCTGTTCGAGCATCGAACATTTGATTAGGAGGATCGAACGTTCGAATCCCGAACATCAAACGTTTGACTAGAAGGGTCGAATGTTTGATGACGTCCAGAAAACCATTCCAGACCAGAATCTCGGTCCTTTTTAAATTCTAACTCCTAATAAGGCCTTTTAAAGGTTTAACTAAAGGGAATAAGGGATCTCACACTTCAAAAACAGGGTTTTATGTGTTAAACTCCTTAAACCAACACGACCAACATAAAACAAACTTAAACCTCAAATGATCAAGCTTATTGCTAAACAACACAAAAACTAAGACACAACAACATCTAAACAAGATAACAACATGAGAACAAGTTAGGCTAGAATAGATACCTCTAAGATTCAAAAAGCCTTCTTCTTCTTCAAACACTCTTCCTCCCACACTCACAAACGTTCTCTGAGCTTCAAGACATGGGTGAACAGTGAAATGGAGGGGTAGGAGTTCTATTTATAAAGCTGGGGCGTCTGGTTAAGAACTGTTGGGTTTTTAGGTTCATCAAACGTTCTTTGTACGACATCGAACGTTTGATTGTACTATTACCCAACAGTTCTAGGGTTCTATAGAACGTTTGATACGGCCTGACATGCACATTAATCGAAGAATCTCATGTGAACAGTGCATCACGACACGCATCAAACATTTGATCCTCACCATCGAACGTTCCATGAGACCTTCGAACGTTCCATGAAATCCCTCAAACGTTCTATGGGCGCTCAAGGCTCTAAAAAAAAATCCTTAAACTTGTTAAATCTTTGGAGCATTACATGTAGCCACTGGATCATCATCCAGATCCTCAGTACCTGCATTGTAACGCCCCCAGTTTCTATGCAATAAAACGTTCCACGGTGGACCAAAAATTACTACCTTCAAGAGATCAGTCTCGCCCAGCGGGATTATTTTTTTTTTTCCCTTTTAAAAAACCTAGGGGAAAACAACTTAAATTCACAAATAGAATGCCTTGATATAATACTCGTGAAATTTAAAAATACGTTGGAATGTTTATAATACAAAAAATGGGGTGGCTACACAAAGATGCACCAATAAAAGATTAGTTGCAGTTAACGCAACAAGACGATAAAACAGTGCAACCATCACATCTTTTAGATATATTACCAAACATCATTATAATAAAAACCAAACAATAAAATAACGAAGGGAGACAACTATTAACAAAAAAATGTTTTTTTCCTTCCTTTTGGGGAAAATATAGCACATCCCGAACAAGTAGTGCGCCTATATCATCAAAGCTAACGAAAAGGGTCCTCCGCCCCTTTCGCATAACCCTGCATCACAGTTCCTATGTAATACATTGAAACACATCTATCATATTTATCATAGGCTAAACAAAGTGAGTCCTTACTGCATCCATTTAAAAACAGGTAATTGAAATTATTGAACAAGGCATATGACAGATTATAATGAAAGGTTTTTCATGCATCGTTGTGAATGCCTTTGTTTTAAGTCTTTGCACATGAAGAATTTACACCTCAAGCTCATAAATGGGCCCAACCCCGGAATTAACGAACGTTACACCTCCCCACAATTTAAACCAGATTACTGGGTTTTGAACCACTGGAAAACGAACTCCCAGCGTTAGTTTCTTAATTAACCTGATTTTGGGACGACCCGAGGTCACTGGATTCCGCCCTCCACAACCTGCTTACGAACCAGCTAAATTCACATCATATACCTAAATTCAAACGAATATATAGTTGTTAGTATAAGCAGTTTATAATACGTGCAATATGAATAAGACAATTACTGATAATTAAAGAATAGACAGCGTCCAGCCCCAGAAGTTAACTTCCCATAACTTACTCTCTTCTCCGCAGAATAATAGTAAATTCCCAACTGCCTAGCAATTATTGAATACCAAATAACATATACTCAGTGACCAATTCAATAATAATTGGTCAAGTCTTCAGGATCCCTTGCCCTCTTAAGCCTTTATTATTTATCCATCACTTCATTTCATTACCTTGATTATCCATTACGTATACACTCATAACAATATATACAAGTCCATATTTTGTGGAAGAATTCCTCACATATTGGTCCATAATTGTTGAAGCATTTAACTTATGAAAATCCCACAATAAGTGAGGACATGTCATAAGGAATCCCGTTGACAATAATGTCAAATCATCCAATATTGCACCTCGAATACCCCCACCGAAGTAAGGGCATAATTCTACGAGGTATGTATTTAAACAAAACAAGAGTTTAATACTGCATAAATGTCCACTACCTATTAGTAAGGGCTTTATTTATGAGTTATATTGTACAGTATTGAAAGAATCTCTTTATAAGCCCATTCTCACTCAACTTCATGCTATACCGCCAAAGGGCAGGGCAGGGCCACCAAAACGTTTAAAGCATGAGATTTGAGTGGTTATCCACTATAAGATTAAAAATAACCAACCACAAATATATAGGTTGATTTTAAGCTTTTTTTCATTTTCCTTTAAAACAAGCTCCGCTTGCTTCCATATTTTAGTCTTTTGAGCCACTTTTGGATCTTGAACCTAAAACAATAACAAACACACATCAAACATATATTAGATACAAATGAAATATGTTAAGATACAATCAAATAATAGCAAAGAAAGCCATCAAAAAGTTAAGCATAAAAATCACATAAAAATACTCTATAGAGGCTCGAATGGGTGTAGGATGAGTTTTTCTTTGGTGTTTTCTTCATGATTCCAAAGCCCAAAGATCCAATGGAAACATGATACAAAATGATTTTAGACCCTCCTAAGTGATCATACACAGCCCATGCAAACAGGTTTGTGAAAAACCACAAAATTCCCCAACACCCTCATATTGACCCGGTTTTGAAGCTGTTTTGGGAAGGATTGAAGCCTTTCATACCTCAAATGGACTCAAAAAATGCTTTCTAAAGGTTGGGTTAGCTTCTGGACACCTCAATAAAGGTTGTGTATAAATTCCCTGGGAAGTTTGGAGAAGAATGCTCAAAACCCCTAGGTGCCGTGAGAGGGTGGTGAGTGAGATTGAATGAGGGATTTTTTCTGTTTTTGGGTGGCAAGAACTGAATGATTTCGGTGCTGGGGCTCTTCTCAACATTTATAGGAGAGGCCAAGGCTTCTAGCATGGCCCAGCATGCACGTTCAGATCAGTCCAAGGTTCAATGGAACATCTCCTTTTCATGCAAGTTACCCAAAATACCTCAAAAAGTCAAGATCTTTTTCCATGATTTTTTGTCTTTTTGTTCTATCTTCCCAGCAACCTCTCCCACTGACAGTGTCAACTACCCTAGGCTTTCCAAAAATCAGCTATGAGCCGGGCCCTTACTCTAGTGAATTTAGCAGTTTAAAGCTAAAATTTCGACAGTTGAAGGTTTTATAAGGCTCGGTTTTTTTTTAGGCCAATAAAGTTAACCTGCCTCGGAATTGATATCGATTTGTTTCACCAACCAAAAGTAAAACCATTTATATACTAATTAGAGGGTCATTTTATGATATAAAATACAAAATGGTGAAAACTCCATTTTAGAAAATTAAAGCCACCGAGTTCAACCAGGTTGCCAACCCGAGTCAAAAGTGCCACGTAAGCGATGAATAGTCATCTTTATGCTTAAAAAGGTCAACGGATTGACTTTTATCAAAAATCTACTATGTCGTAGAGGGTTTCGATACAAGCATAACGGGCTTCAGTTTGAGTAAAACTGAGTTCGTTTGACCCAGTTTTTGATACTTACAAGATTGGTCGTCAGAAAACGATCATTTTCTAAAGAGATTCTAAAGGGTTTTGACTAGAAATCTCTTAAACTTCATGAACGTCTCTAAAACCATTATCATAGCTAAATGATAATGTTTCCACAACATATATCATTTAGTTTAATAATATGCTTAAGAGATTAAAATTCCTCGGGCGTCACATGCATCAATAGTAATGTCTAAGGACACACAGTCGTAACATATCTTCAAGTGTCTGAATTGTTCTCTCGGATTGCCCATCGGTTTGTGGATGGTATGCCATACTAAAACAAATCTTGGTTCCCATTGCATCTTGTAGCCTTGTCCAAAACTTATATGTGAATCGAGCATCACGGTCGGAAACTATGGAAATTGGTACTCCATGGAGTCTGACAATTTCACGTACATACATGCTCGCAAGCTTTTCCATTGAGTCTGTGATCTTGAGTGCTAGGAAATGAGCAATCTTCGTAAGCCTATCAATAATCACTTATATTGCATCTTGATTGCTAGGTGTCTTAGGTAAACCAACAACAAAATGTGTCACACCCCATAATTTAATGGATTTCTAAATTGTAAATTGGTAGTGCGACTTATTTAACTATGCGTATTAAGATATTCATGGCATGTTTAGTATCATTATTATTTTTTTTTTTTAAGAAACACATACATCAATGAAGATGATATAGGAGACAAGATTCCTAAGTCATTACTATTAAACATATATAAAGTTGTGTAAAATACCTAATGTAGTGCAAGCTATGTTTTAAAAATGTGTATATAGTTAACCACTTTTGATGTCATATATAGGCTATATCAGCGGCTGCTTTCGTATACTTCTGTAAGGCCTATAATACAAAGAATATTAACGAAATATCAACTAATAAATTTATTTCCATCTATATTTTTCATGAAATATAAACATACAATTTACCTTTCCCTTTTGGCCTTTTTTCGTACTATTTACCCCTATTGATAGCCCACTCAACTTGCTAAATGGTGCCTGCTATCATTTAACTATTTACATGGTACCGGTATCTCTTTTTACTGTATTGCCATAGGGTCCAACTTTTATATTGCACATAGAATCTAAAATCTTTTACTCACAACATTTCCATATCATGTGCAACCTTAACTTTCCTATACAGTTTAATCATCAAACATATAAAAATTTGATAGTGTAATTTTGTAAAAATTCTTTAGTACTAAAATGACCTGGTTTATTTAATAAAATAATAATCTTGATTTTTGAAATGTCACAGGTTATTTTAATATAGTGTAATTTACTTACTTGAGCACTTAAAATTTTAAAATTTTGATCCACTTTGGAGACTTTGTTTTCGTTGCCTACAAATATAAACTTTTATTAGTAGAAACATTTATCGAAATCTGATTCTCCAATCTTAATATTCTTAATTTTATTGGCATGAGAAAATAAATAATATTGAGCAGTACAACTCACAAGACATAAACTTAGTTTCCTATTTCTTCCACAAAATAATATTATTCACTTACTTTATTTTATATATATATATATACTAGAAGATCCCATATGATCCATAATGGTATTCTTATAAAAAGAAAAGTCTGGGTGACCATACAAAACAATTACCCTTAAATTACATATTTTAGTTCTATGTATATATATATCTATATAAAAATGTGAAGTGTATGAAGTCAAAAAGTACAAATGTAAGACAATTTATCACTTTTACTTATGTTCCAAAAGTTCTTCACGTCACTTTTTCTTTTTTAGCTTATCCTATACACAATTGTCATATGTTATACTTAATCACGTATGCAAACACCTCACTCCCTTCATAGTTATCATGTACACTGCACTTCTCACAACTTTTTTTTTTTTTTTAAATGTTGGACTTCTCACTATTTTTATTTATTATTTACTTCACTTGTCAGACACCATTAAAATCCATTACACAATCGTTTCATCTTCTCCACACCAAAGTTCTTATTCTCTTCCATTTTTCTTCCTTTTTTCGTTTCATCTTCTCCACAGTTCTTTTCTCTTCCATTCTTCTTTTTTTCTTTTTTTTTTTGTTTCATCTTTTCCATACCATTTTTTTTTTAATTTTTAATTTTTTTATTTAGTTCATTGCTCCATTTCATCAACTGAAGGTTCATCCCTAAAAAAAAAAAACAAAAGCAATATTCATCACTGATTAAGACAATCAAGCCTCATCAACGATTAAGAGATATAAGCGATATAAGCTTTATCTACATCAACTTATTTAGTTCTAATAATGTCTTTCTATTTATAGGTGATTTCTTCCAATCATTTTTAAACACATAATTCTCTAATCTAGGTTATTTGTTGGCAGCCTGCTTTAGGCTCAATCATGAAATCCAACGTAAGGGATCTAACGTCATTCTTTATGTACAAGGGCCAGATGCAGTCTAATCTGAAAAAATCTACTCCTAATATGCTATCCTACTTCTTTTCCAAGATTACGTGTATGATCCTTTTTTTTTTTTTTTGTATATGTAGTATTTACCAAAGTAATGAAGATAGCTTTGATTTACCTTTTTAGAATAAAATTTCCTTTGTAAAAAAAAAACGTGTCATGATTTCCAACGACATGTTAGTCTAGATTGTTTTTTATTACTAAATTAATTTTTATGGGAATATAAATTTTGTAATAAAAACATCAATAAAATTTATAAATTTTCAACTAGGACTATGTCCCAATTTGTTCTCCTTTCTTTCTTCTTCTTTTTTTTTTTTTTTTTTTTAAAGAAGAAATTAACTATATTATTATTATTATATATTATTAGTTAGGCTATTACAAATCTATAGCAACTTGATCTCATTTCCACATAGGTACTTCCAATGGTTGAAGTTGCCCAGCAAGACGTTGATGTTCAGTTTTCATAAGCTGGCACGAAGGACAACTTGCCACATATTCAGCAACACTGCCTTCATTCCGCTCCACCAAAACTCTTTTTCAAGTTTTGGTACATCTCGTATTACCTGGATGGATAGTATACTTTGTTTAGTGTGCTTCATCAAGGATTTCGTTCTTTAATTTATCATCATTAGGCACTACAATTCTCCATCTTTAGTCTTCAGAACCCCAATAGAGGTGACACAAAATCTTGAAGTCTTATCATCTTTGGCTTCATTAATTAATTTTGTAACTCTAAGTCATTATGTTGTGCTTGCTTGATCTTTGACTTCAATAATGGTTGAACAAGCATCACTGCCTATATAGGTGATTCCCAACCAATACTTTTCCAATCTGTATAATTGCGAACTGTTGTGTTAACTGATCAATATCTGACATTGGTTCATTTTCAGCACTACGAGATTTTATACTCAATGCATCAGCCACAACATTGGCTCTACCAAGGTGATAAAACATCTTATTTCATAATCTTTTATCAGTTCAACCATCTACGTTGTCATATATTCAGGTGTTTTACGTGAAAATATACTTGAGACTTAATGGTCGGTGTGAATTTCGCATCGTTCACCATAGAGATAATGCCTCCAAAATTTTAAGGCATAAACCACAGCAGCTAGCTCTAAATCATGGAAGGATAATTCTGTTCGTAGTCCTCAACTGTCATGAGGCATAAGCCACAACTTGCCATCTGCATAAGCACACATCCCAATCTTTTTCGGGATGCATGAGTGTAGAAAACTTTCCAATGGATTCCATTAGTAGCGTTAGCACAGGTACAGACACTAATTTCTGTTTCAGCTCTTGGAAGCTTACTTTGCATTCATCGCTCCATACAAACGAAGCATTCTTCCTCATGAGGGTGGTTAAAGGGCAAACAATGCAGAGAATCCATTGACAAATTTCGATAATAACCAACTAAGCCCAAGAAACTAAGAATCTCTGGATATTAGTCGGTCGTTCCATTCGACAATAGTTTTAATTTTCTTGAGATGCACATAATACCATCCTCGGAATCAATGTCCCAAGAATGACACCTCTTGAATCCAAAACTCACACTTTTTGAGCTTGGCGAACAGCTTCTTTTCTCTCAATACTTCCATTACCATCTTTAGGGTTCTTCATGCTCTTGGTGATTAGCTGAATATATAAAGATGTCGTCAATGAAAACAACAACGAACTGACCCAAATACTTGTGGAAACACACGGTTCATCAAATCTATAAACACTGATGGTGCATTAGTTAGATCAAACGGCATAACCAAAAGTTCATAATGGCCATACCGAGTGCGGATAGCTATTTTAGAACGTCTTCATCTCGTACCTTGAGCTGTGTAATCCCGACAATAAGTCAATATTTGAAAACACAAAAGCACCCTTGAGTTGACAAATAATCATCACATACTTGTAAGAGACACTTGTTCTTGATCGTTATTTTATCAACTCATGATAGTCTATGCACATCTGCATAGAACATCATTCTTCTTTACAAATAATACAGGTGCTCCCCAAGGAGACACACTAGGACGATGAAACCCAAGTCCAATAGTTCTTAAAATTGTTTTTTCAACTCTCTCAATTCTGTTAGAACCATACGATACAGAGCCTTGTGAATAGGTTGAGTCTCCAGCATTAACTCAATTGTAAACTCAACCTCATGATCCGGAGGTAATCTCGAAATCTTGACAAAGACATTCGAAAAGTCACATACAACCGAAATATCTTCCAATTTTGCTACTACCTTGGGCTTGGCTGTAACATAAGCCAAATAAGCTTGAGCACTCTCTCTTACACATTTTCTTGCTTGAATTGCGGAGAGGAGCAACGGAGTGGCTCGCACACGAGACCTGCAGAATTTGAACTCCTCAGCATTAAGAGGACGAAATATAACCTATTTCGCTCTACAGTTGATATTTGCTCCATACTTCAATAGCCAATTTATTCCTAGAATGACCTTGAATCCAAGCATTTCAATACAACTAACTTTGCTGGCAGAGTTTTATCTCTTATAATAATAGGAGAGTCTTCCACATACTTTCTACAAGTGATGACATTGCCAACAGGTGTAGCCACACATATGTCTTGTTCTAATGGTTTCATGCTTAGATTACACAATTTCACATATGAAGATGATATTAAGGAATGAGTTGCACTCAAATCAAATAAAGTGAAAGCCAAGCTACCAAAAAGAGGAATAGTACCCGTGACAACATCAGCATTGCCATATTTAGTATCTGTACTTGCAGGAGTGAGTGAGTAAACTCAAGCTTGTGTGGGTTGCTTTTGCTGAAACCTGGTACCATGAGTTCCTTGATTCCTAGTAGCTTCCATGGGACAACTTTTAGCAAAATGGCCAGATTTGCCATACCTAAAGCATACTCCAGTCCCCATTCTGCATTCGCCTGAATGAATCCTTCCACACTTAGCACATGTAGGCCTTTTGTTGGGGATCATGAATTAAAAACATCATACGCAACGAAAAAACATAAAGCATATGATCGAAACATACTTCAAGAGAAATCATAGCCTTTGATATTTCTAGAGATAAAAGAAAAACAAGTTTGTAGTTTCTTATAAATTATGCGGGCTTCATTTAGGCATTTAGAAATATTTGCATGTGGTTTGGAATCCTTCTTCATGTTTGTTATTGATGATTTTCGAAGATTGATGAAGAACACGAAGAGCACCAAGTGCTTTGAATCTTCAAGAACTATGAATCACCAAGAACTTGAAGGAGCTTCGTAGAACGCGATAAACACGAATAACAAAGTTCTTCAAACTTCAGATCTTTTTCTTGATGGCTGAATATGATTGTGAGTGTGGACTCACAACTAGAAGTATGAGAGTGAAAACCTCTCTAGAATATTTTATGACACCTTCTAACAATTTTCCTCACAACTAGAATTGTTGTCTTGTAACTTGTTGGAGAATTTGTGTCTATTGCTTCTTATTAACCTTTATTTATAGATTTAGGTTTACTTGAAGAGGAGGTGGAGAAAATTCTAGAATCTAATTATGATGTATGCTTGAAAAATCGAAAAATAAGACAATTCCCAAATAGGGATTTGTTAAACCACTAAGGATTAACACCCTAGTGGCTGTTGGCCATGGGGAGAGAAAAATCTCCCCACATGGCCGAAAAGGGCTAGGGTTTCCCTTGGTCTTAGCTTGTGTAACTCCCCAATAAATTAATTAACTTGTAATTAATTACATGGTTCGTCTCCCAGCCTTAAACCACACAAATTAAGACTCTATGATACCTTTATTCTCTTGGAAAAAGAATCTCTAAAACATCAACTTGAGAATCATTAGACTCCTTTGGAAAGTCAATTAATTTAATTAACCCGAAGTAATTACCTATAGGGTATCCACATCAGCTAATTGGTGGCTGACTATATCTACTATATGTAACTATTCATCAAGGCAAACAATAGAATAATTGGTCTGAGTTTACTAATTGATAAATTAATCTATCATCAAGTAATTGACACTGAGCTTCCAAACAGACATTACTATAAACAGCTTGTTCAAAATTGGGAATACGGGCTATTCGCTTGGCCTCTTCATCCTAGTAAATTGCCTTGCAATATCCTGTGTTCTTGATAAGGGGTAAAACATCGGGGTGTTTTGCAGGCAAAATAATAATTGAGTAAGTCGACTGATTTAGTAAATAAAAATGGTATGAGATATTTATGTAAAGAACTTTCTTCACAGTTTGTAAAATGGTATGGGCCTTTTTAAATTAATGGGTATTCTATCTCTGTCATTATGTCGTTGAAAAACTGTGGTTTCATTTTGAAGAGATTTGAAATAAATACAGCGATTAAATATTTATATTTTAATGTATGAAATATGCTGTAAATAGATATATATATATAGTTATATGTTAATAATATGGTCTACCTGAGACATTTACACTCTCTCAGTAAGGTTTGCATGTCCTGAATGACTTCTGGTACAATTTCGGTGCCCCGAACATTGCATAAACATACCATTTTTTACGAACAGTCCAACCGAGTCCTACCTCGGGTGGCCCACACTAACTAGCAAAGCTGTAATAGTGACCCCACTCGAAGAATGGTGCGCTAGTCATAAAACTATAATCATTGGATCCATAGTACACACAACAATAAATAGCTGGATCATAGGATTAACTTGTAATAATAATAAGCCCATGGCCATTATACTGTACGAACCGATGTACGATGTCATACGATGCAAATATTATTCATTTATTTCAAAAATTAAAATATTTAAGCAGTTATTCTTTTTGAAACAATTATAACAAGTTATAAAATTGTAAGCTTATATCATATAAGAGAATGTGCTCAGTTTGCTGACATATTGCACTTTTATAACAAGTGCAGTTCATACTCAATTAGTTACTTACCTCAAACGCTCCTCTAAAACTTGGGACATCTTGCGATCAATGCAAAATGTAACCAAAATATACTGAGGGTGAAAATCTAACATATAAAACCTTAACTACGCTGAATCTATCATAAAAATCCTAATTTTGTACATTTTGGTCAGTACACGAACGTATGGGTCTTAGACACGAACAGATGTACATGAACGTATGTGCTTTCACATGAACGTTTGTGTATCGAGGACACGAAGTATGTATTCTTGCAGGAACATTTGTATATGCCCAGAATGTTCAAAACTGAGAAAAACACTTTTAAACTAAACTCTATATGAATATTATACCTCAGACCTAATTGTAGAAAGGAAAACAAGATATTTATGAAATAAAATGGAATAACATGCGTAAATCCTTCAAATCTTCTTTGAAAATTTAATAAACATATGTAAAATCTTGTGACCATTAACACTTCTTTGAAACTATATAAAGCTCATGATAGATAGGCATGTTATGCAGTAATGTAAATATTATTATCAGTAAACAAACTAGAGTTAAGAAATTATCCTTCTTAGGAGAATGAAAACCAAGAGCTTCCCCTTTTTTTCAAATATTTCCTTTCAGTCCCACACACACTCACAAAACTGACTTAGATAGAGTAGGATCGTGTCTGAAGGTGAAAAGGTGGGGTATATTTATAGAGGGATTCATTTGGTTAAAACTTGTTGGGTAAAATCATGTTATGGGCTTTACATGAACATATGTGTACTAGTCAAGAACGTTCGTGTGTACTTCTCTGACACACATGCAGGGTGCATCACCTACTGCGCGCAGAGATGAATAGTGCTACATAACACATGCACGAACGTATGTGTGTACTGTGTACACGAATGTTCTTGGTTTTACACGAACGTATGTGTGAGCCAAAAAAATTTTGAAAATTTTGTTTTAAGGCTAAAAGTTTTTGGGGTATTACATTCTCGTCTCCTTATAGAAATTTTGTCCTTGAAATTTTGGTAAGAAAATTGGGTTTATTAAAAGATTATGCTCGCGAAAACCTTTGAGAAATTTCTTTGAAATGATGAAAGTGTTTTGGAGTGGAAAAATAGTGATAATCAATTCTAAATGCTAGAGGAAAATAACAAGATAAATAGCTAATTACCCGATGTCAAAATAGGGAGAATAAAACATACATATAAAAAGTTGTCCAAACCCAACAAGAAATTATCCAAACAGAATCAAAAACATTGTCCAACACAAACAAAATAAAATAGTGATAAAAATGGCGGTCTAAACATCTCCCACTATGGGTCCATCACAGAAGTCATCCAGTTCCTTGTTCGCCCCGACCTTTAGCTTGTCACGAATTCTATTGATTGTCATCGTCAATAGTGAAAATGTGTTCTAATCACCTTCCCATCTACCCTGCTCCTCCTCGAAATTTGTGACGTGTTTCCCCAGCGCAGTATTTATTTCACCAACACGACCGTGGATCTCATTGATACAGGTGCCGAGCTAATCCATCTTACCATATAGCTGCGCTCCCCATAAAGGCATACCCTACTCTAGGGCTGCTCTAGCCTCTACTCCTGCTGCTCGGGCTGCCAAATGACCCTCGCTCTTGTTCACGTAGTCCTTGTTGAGAGGTCCCATAGCTTTCAGAACTCCCCTCTAGTGCTAGCATCGATGCTGACCCTCTTAGCTATATGCATAATGAGTCCTTTGAAGGGTAGAGCTACGTTGGATGGAGCACGCTGCATGTTCCACATAACGCTGATGGAGTGGCTAGCAAAGTCAATGGGGACGTGTTTTAGCAGGGCATATAGGTAATATCCCCTCTCGCAGGTGATAGGGTCAATGCTGGAGACAAAGTGGAGTCTGGACACCATGACTTGATGGAGGAGGCAGATATCTATCGGCATGCTCCCAAAACGAACGCGGGGCTCCACCTTTGTCTGCTCCATCCCTAAAGCGGCGGTGACTTCCCCAAACTCCGGGGTATGTCCATATTCCAGGGGTATAGTGATTCTGAAACCTCCAGGGTGTCCGTGATCTCCCGAATGAAGTCAGCATAGGTGATACCTTAAGATACACATAATCGTCTATATCAAATTTCAGCTTGCGGCAATGTTTATCTACATAACTTTTCTGTCTAGTTTGAGTTGTGAGCCTTAAGCATCTTCGAAATCGGGTAGTCGAACATGACTTGAATCTTAGGGGGATCTGCTGCTATACCATCTTTGGACATCGTGTGTCCAAGGTATTCCACTATGGAACTCGTAAAGTTGCACTTGGACTTCTTCATAAAGAGAGAATGCTTCCGGAGCAAAGAAAACACAACTCGTTGATGATGATGGTCCTCAAGAGATGAACTGTAGATGAGTATATTATCGAAGAAAATTAAAACAAACTTATGTAAATAAGGTTGGAAGATGTCATTCTTAAGACTTTGGAAAAGTTGATGGCGCATTGGTCAACCCAAATGGCATCACCAAGAATTTGTAGTGATCATCATGAGTTCGAAATGCTGTCTTCGGCACATCTTCATCATGGACTTGAATCTGATGGTAACTTGAGCGAAGATCTAGCTGAGTGAACTGTTGTACTCCTCCCAATTCATCAAGTAATTCATCCATCATAGGAATATGATACTTATCTTTAACATTAATGCCGTTTAAAGCTCAATAGTCCACACACACATGCCAAGTTTTGTCCTTTTTGTGTACTGGTAACACAGGAGAAGAATAGGGGCTAACTCTGGGTCGGATGATGCTGGCATCTCACATCTCCAACACAATCTGTTCAATCTCTATTTTTTAACAGTGAGGGTAATGATATGGTTGCTCATTGGTTGGTGCACTCCCTGGCAAGAGAGGAATCCGGTGATCATGGGACCTTTGGGGTGGAAGCCCGTTGGGTTCATAAAAAATATTAAAAAATTATGATAGCAATAGTGATACTATAACCTAGATTCTTCAGGTAGCGTCATAACTTCATGTTGTAATTGGAACAAGTATTAGGCTTTTATCTTGTTGGGAGCCAGCCCTAGCGCTGAAAGAAGTGCCCAAACCTCTACAAGAAAGGGAAGATGAACACTGGCCTTGAACATTTGCTTGTACAGGCATACCTCGTAAATCGAAGCATCAGGCTCGGCCCCAACAACGGCATCAGGATTTCTAATGTGGTAACTATCTGAAATCGCGTAGGCCTCCCGCGGCATATAGTGCCCTTGATGGGGAATCTTGCCATGCGGCAGAGTAACACAGAGATCGAAGGTCATCTTTTTGACTAACAATAGTGCCCTTGATGGGACTTGCCTTCGTATCCCACGAGTAGCCTCGATCAGGAAGCTCGAGTCTTTCTTACGACTCGTTCCTAACCTCTCTATACGACCACCAAAACCAATCTTCGTTTATTAGTCCCTATTGGCTCAGAGCCCTTGAAGGAATCGAGTGCATCATTATCTTTCAGCCTAGGGCCACCTGCTATCAGGAAAAGTACACATCACATCCGCCTCGAGTCCACCGAAAGCCTTCCACATGGGATACAGACACCACCCCAAGCCGAAACATGTTGGATGAGTCACATCATTTAGACCTTACAAAGACCTCTCATAGCCCTACCTCTGATAGGGTTTCCAGGTTTACAGTCATGGGGTCTATGGCTGGATGGCCAACTCCCCCCATGTTCGGCCTCCGAATGACAAAGTGCTTCCATGGCCTCTTCCTCCTCAGCCGTCTTTGCATTTGTGGCCTCTTCCTCTTCAACTGCCTCCTGTCAAAGGCCCCTTCTTCCTCTGCCTCCTCCGGCCCTTAAGCAACCCTAGTTGGCTTTGTCGGAGGGACATTGTCTTCCGAGCCATCAGAGTTCGAAGACCATGAATCAGAAGACCCATTAGAGACATCGAACGACCCAAAAGTTATAGGCATGGAAGGATTGTCCACGCCCTTTAAGTGGTTGCTCTGCCAAGAACCCAACGGAACCGAAGGCGCCAAAACTCAGCGTACCCTTCTCCTTGGGACGTAAGCATCCATGACACTTGGCTTCCAGAAAAGGGCAACACTAGCAAGATGAAGAATAAGGAAGAAATAGGAGCCGGATGAGAAATTAAAAAAAAAAAGAAAAGAAAAGAAAAGACCATGCTTAAATAGAGGGCACATGCGAGAAAGGCATTTATAGCCCAGCCGTCTGTACTTCAGAATTCTACAACGCTTTGATCGCACCTCCTCAGGGATATGGCCCTTGCGGCGTTCCATGAACGTCCTTTCGGTTCCTGAGCCTAACTGCCAACTTAAGCGAACTGAATAGATGCTATGTTGTAATGGAAGTCTCCACGAGTTGAGTGTTGAAGAACTTCATCTTATCTAGCCACTTTGCAAGTGTCTCATGGGCCATCACATTGGGCCCTCAAGCCCAATCTCCCAAAAAAAGGGCCTCACCTAGGTAACTAAGAGCTGGGTAAAAGCTACTAATATCAATGGAGGACAACCATTCTTGGCCCATCTCAGCAGCCTTTCTAGGCCCGATTAGATTTTCTAACTGCGGCAACGGTCACCACACCAACGCCCCTTGGTTTGCCACACTGGGCCTTCAAGCCCAACCATCTAGAAGACCTCGTCCGGGTAAGCAAGGGTCGAGTGAGAGCTATCCAAAAGGGGAAAAGAGATAATTGGCTGGTAACCCGGTCCCAACCTGGGTTCACTCAAAAACACCTAAAATAAGGAAGGGAGTACGGAATCTTTTACACCCCTTCAAAGCGAGAGAGAACCTGCATCAAGAACTGTACAATATTTTGTTCTATACAAGTTTGAATATTTCATTAATAATAGGGTTAACTGCAATTTGGTACCTGTGCTTTGCACCAAAATCCAATCGATACCTTGGTTTTAAAAACTTTTGCTTGTGGTACCTAACCTTCATAATTCACTACTTGATACTTCTGTCACAGTTCTGTCAATTCAATTAATGGAATGCCATGTAAGGCACCCTAATATGCCGACACCTGTCCCCAAGCACCACATGTGTATACTACGTAGGCGTATGACAGGAAGTACCTATGGTTTATATGCCACTTGTGAAAAAAAAATTAAAAAAAAAAAAATTGTTAACTGAATTGATAGAATTGTGACGAAAGTACCAAGTAGTGAATTACGGTTAAGATCAGGTACCATGTAACCCTTAATAATATTAAGTCACTTTTGTCCTGCTCTTTCTCTTGTGCATCTTGTGATTTTAGATATACAGGGCCTTGATCCACGCTCATCCTAAACCTTGAGAGCATGCGATCCCTCCATAATAGGGAAGTCCACTGACAAACCCTTACCGGTCCACTGGGAAGCCTCTACTAAGATTCCAAACCTTCCTTGACATGAGACTACCAAAGCAGAGTATCCTTGTCAAGTGGGTGGGTAGCTAGGCTCTTGAGAGTCTTGCCCCAACAGACGCAGATTACATTAGCCTTCGGCCAAAAGTTATGCCAATTGGCATGGGCGGTATTGATCCCCGTTCAACCAAACCTGAGCATACCTTGCTTGCTTGATGAGCAAGTCCCTCCCCAGTCAAGCCAAACCAGAGTAAACCTCACCCGCTTGACAGGTAGGTCCCTGCTCGATTAACACGAAGGTCTGGGTAAACCTGGCGCGCTTGACAAGCAAGTCCCTGCTTGGTTAGCATAAAGGTCTTGGTAAACCTCATCCGCTTGACAGGCAGGTCCCTACTCAGTTAACATGAAGGTCAAGGTAAAACTCGCCCGCTTGATAGGTAGGTCCCTACTCGGTTAATATGAAGACTGAGTAAACCTCACCTGCTAGACAAGTAGATCCTCTCTCGATTGATTGCGGAAGAAGGAGACTTCTCAACCCTCCCCGCCAAACAATTACCTCAGGATCCGAAGAGGCCTTTCTCGCAGGTCCACACGAGATCCTACCTAAATCGAGCCCTATGAGTAACTCAACTTATTTGATTTAAAATGCATATATTTCGCAAGTATTATGAAAACAGCCAACTTGGATCGGCACAATCACCCTATTCAAAGGGACTATTGACAAACTTTGCAAATAAAGAGAAGCATTGATCAACTACTGGAGAGTTTATATATACCAAAAAAAAAAAGTTACAAAAGTTGGGGGGCCAAAGCTGATAAGTGCTGAATGTTACACATTCAAGCCCCTTAACTCACATATGTTAATCTCTTAGTTTCATTATAATATGATGTTTTGTGTTGTTTTTGTGTTTTTCCCTTATTTTATAGGTTTTGGAAGAAAAGAAGTCAATTCTATCAACTCGGGCTAAAAACTCATGAACTGTGCAAAGTTGCTGAAAATCTGACCTTTGTGCACTATTTTGGCCATAACTCTTAGCTCAAAACTCGGATTAAGGCAAGGTCAAGTGCGTTGGAAAGAGGACTCAGAGAGGAACAAATCATCAAGCAAAACCTAAAGCAGATAAGGTTCGCTCGAGCGACTTATCAAGATGGCTCGAGCGACCTTGCGCGGTGAACAGTAACATCGGCAGACCCGATTTGGAAAAATCCTAAACCTACTCCAACTCGATTTTGGACTTCCTAGGGTGCACGAAATTGACTAGGGTTGTTCCTAAACTCTATAAATACTCCCATAAGTCCTCCAAAACAAACACACAAGCTTGAGGAGAAGAATCAAAGGCTTCAAAGAAGGGTTTTTCTTAGTTCTTTCTTTCTTTTTAGTTTTTCTTTATTATTTTCTTATGGGGATGATTTTCATCCAAATTATGTGTAGCTAATACTTTAGTTAGGGCTCGATTGAAGCCCTAATCATGTCTCTTTAAGGTTTCAATTTGTCTTGCTACAATTCATGTTTGATGCTTATTGATTTATCTCGGTTTTGTTCGTTTCTTCNTATGGGTTTATGTTCATCTTATGCATATAACATGTGTAGATTGTTATCTAGGTCAATTTGGATGACTGAGTCCTGGCCAAGTAGAGTAACAAAAGAACCAATTGCGGGTTCTTGGGTAATCAACATGAAAGACCGGAATAGATACCATGTTCTAGGTTTTAGTGTGTTTGTCGATTTCCATAGATTTATGCTTTCTCAAAGAACAACTTAGTAGATACCATGCTAAATCCTTTGAGAAAGAAGAGAATTAGAGTAGATACCATGCCTAATTCGTTGCTTAGGGAAATCAATGGCTTTTGGAGTAGATACCATGCCCTTAGGCCGATAAACAGTGAGTATCTTGATATGATTGTAGCATTGTGCATATTGTTTACCTTATTTGAGTATGATTAGCGGTGGATATCGAAGCCCTACCCTTTATTCTTATTATTTTAATTCAATATTTTTATCTCATCTCATTCAAGATATCTTTTTAGGAATTTCTTTTTAAACATAGTTTACCAATCCTTGTGGGAATGATCTCGTATTTGCCGTCTATACTATCGTTTTGATCTTGTGCACTTGCGAGTAAAACGTGCATTTATTCACCTATTTATTTAGGTGGATATTTGTACAACAAGTTTTTGGCGCCGTTGCCGGGGATTATGTTAAATTGTGTTTTTAAAAGTTTTTCCTTTTAGTTTATTTATTTTTATTTATTTTCATCTAAAAAAAAAAAAATCTAACTTTTGTTTCAGTTTCTGTTCTGATCTATTTTTTTGCAAAGATGGCCGAAGAAATCATAGCAAATCCACCTGTAAGAAGGCCAATGAAAAGTTCTTTCATTCCACAAAACCTTAATCAACCATCATGCATCGCCTACCAGCCAAATGCACAAGGCAGCTTCAATTTATCTCCTCATTTACACAACATGCTACCACATTTTAGAGGCACACTCTCCGAGGATCCATACTTACACATAAGAGATTTCTTTGATCTTTGCAAGACGCAAAATATCCATGGCTTAACTCCAGAGCATATCAAGTTAATTCTCTTCCCTTTTTCATTAAAAGATAATGCTAAGTTGTGGTTGAACTCTTTAGCTGCAGGTTCTATTAACAATTGGGAGGAGTTAGCCACAAAATTTTTAAAGAAATTCTTCCCAGCCCAAAGGACTAGGCAATTGAGGAGGGAGATTCAGACCTTCCAACAAAAAGATGGAGACCTTTTCTTCGAGGCATGGGAGCACTTCAATGAGCTACTTATCAAATGTTCACATCATAACTTATCCCAAGAAGATCAGGTACAAGCATTCTATGAAGGTTTAGATAATTCTAACAAAAGTCTTGTAGATTTAGCTTGTGGAGGTGTGTTGATGGAGAAAAGTAGTGAAGAAGCCATAGAGCTCTTTGAAACTTTGAGCGAGAACTCCCAACAATTCTCATCCCGAGGGAGGCAAGGACTCAAAGGAAAGGGTGTGTATGAAGTCACTATTAACAATGGAGTCCAATCTCAAATGGCGACAATGGAGAGGAAGCTAGACATGATTGTGAAAGCAATGACATCACATAACATCTCTCCAATTCAGCAAGTACAACAAGTCGAGGTATGTGCCATATGTTCTCATTCTAACCATACCACTGAGACTTGTCCTATGTCTCCATTTGCAGATCAAGAACAGGCCAACTATGTGGGACAAGGTGGATTTCCTCCGAAGAACAATCCATACTCCAACACCTACAATGCAGGGTGGTGAAACCACCCCAATTTTTCATGGAGTAACAATCAGAATGTGCAGAATCCACAAGGGCAGCAAAGAAATTTTCAGCAGGGGAATAATTATCAGGCTCCACCACAAGTGATGCAACCCAATCCGGAGCAGAAAAGAATGATCTTGAAGGGGCCATACTCCAGTTCATAACCGCACAACAACAGACTAATGCTTAGACTAGTCTATCTATTCAAAAATTGGAAGCCACAACTAGTCAAGCCATTCAGAGATTGGAAACACAAGTGGGGCAGATGGCCAAGGAGATGAGCGATAGAAAGAGGGGCGAATTCCCATCCCAAACAATACCCAATCTAAGAGGACATGAGCAGGTTAATGCTGTGACATCTCTCAAGAGTGGTAAGGTCATTGATAACAAGGTGGGAACAGAAAAGGAAGTAGAAGCACCCCCAACAAAAGCCACAACCTCCAAAAAGGTAATTGAGAGGGAGTATGTGACATTACCACCATTCCCTCAAAGGTTAGTGAAGCCCAAGAAAGAAAAACAATTGCTGGATGTTTTTGAAACTTTAAAGAAAGTTGAAATCAATATTCCTTTAC
>FXXK01001156.1:180290-199667 GCA_900184695.1 Betula pendula | reverse complement strand
CAGGTATCAATTTACTGACCTTATGAGGTTTATCAGAAATTGAGTTTGGGGGAACTTCAACCAACCTCAATTATATTGCAATTGGCCGATAGAAGCATCAAGCGACTGAGAGGTATTTTAGAAAATATTTTGGTCAAGGTAGATAAATTTATTGTGCCTGTTGATTTTGTTGTCCTAGATATGGAAGAAGCACCCATGCCATCATCCTTACCCATTATTTTAGGAAGATCCTTTATGAGCACTGTTGATACTAACATATGTGTCCAAAAAGGTATTATAAGCATGGAAGTAAATGGGGAAAAGGTTGAGTTCAAAGTATTTGATGCAATGCAGTTACCACAAGATAATCATGAGTGTTTTAATATTGGTGTGGTACAAAATACTACTAAAGCAATTTTGCAAGTACACAACATTGATCCCTTGGAGGTTACCATGACTCATAGCCTCACAAAGCAATAATTTGAGTCGGAACATGAACGTATTATCGACATCATTGATGCTACACACTCCCTTGAGGCTTCTACACCTCATCTAAGAAGGTACGGACTTCCCTTTGAAACTCTTGTACGTACTAACACTACTTTTGATCCTTCTATTGACAGGCCACCAGATTTGGAGTTGAAGCATGGTGGATATGAAAATGATAAGTTGTGCAAGGAACAAACCAAGAAATATTCTGATAAGCTGCTTGTCAAGAAGGAGTTTTATGTGGGACAGAAGGTATTGATATACAATTCAGAATTAAGACTCTTTTCTAATAAGCTCAAGTCTCGATGGTATGGTCCTTATGATGTCACAAACGTTTATCCTCATGGAGCTGTGGAGGCCTATTGTAAAGAAAAGAATCAAACTTTCAAGGTGCATGGACATCGGGTGAAGCCTTATATGGAGATGGGCGTTCAGTTTAGAGATGAGGATGTAACCCTCCAATCTGTCCAACATATTACTTGAGAGTCACACAGTCTAGCTGAAGACAATAAACTTAGCACTAATTGGGAGGTAACCCAAGAAGAAATCAGTGGTACTGAGGCCACTTCATGCACTTAAAAGCCATATCCTTTAAAATTTTCTGTTTTGTTTTTTATTATTTGTTTCATTTTCTGTTGATTGTTGATAGTTCCATTTTGTTTTTAGTTTTCCTTTGTTTTGTTTTCAGAGATTTATTTTTCAGGAAAAGTGTGCTTGCATTCAAGTTTGGGGGTATGCTACAAGCCATACCTAGTCCAACCAGTTTTCTCATCTCCCTGGTATGATCTTTCCACTTTCTCTACACATTGAGGACAATGTGTAATTCAAGTTTGGGGGTATGGGAATCACACACACACACATTGTCCATACTTTTTTGAAAAAAATTGCATATTCTTGTTATTCTTAAGAATTTGGTTGATCTAAAATTGTGATTTTAATTTCATTGGCGAGCTTAGAATGTTGAACACATGATCATATGATTAAGATTCTAGGTCTTGTTGCTTACCTTTGACATCTGAGCATTCACTTGTTTCAATTCGAATTGTCACGAGCACATTAACACATAGTTTGTGAGGTATGACATGTGAACCTGATTGTGTATGCTTTCAATGTCTTGGGTGAAGCTGGGTGACTTGTTGGATGGATACCTTGGCATAAAAAAANCATCTCCCTGGTATGATCTTTCCACTTTCTCTACACATTGAGGACAATGTGTAATTCAAGTTTGGGGGTATGGGAGACACACACACACACTTTAGTCATATTTTTTTTGAAAAAAAAATTGCATATTCTTGTTATTCTTAAGAATTTGGTTGATCTGAAACTGTGATTTGAATTTCATTGGCGAGCTTAGAATGTTGAACACATGATCATATGATTAGGATTCTAGGTCTTGTTGCTTACCTTTGACATCTGAGCATTCACTTGTTTCAATTCGAATTGCCACGAGCACATTAACACATAGTTTGTGAGGTATGACATGTGAACCTGATTGTGTATGCTTTCAATGTCTTGGGTGAAGCTGGGTGACTTGTTGGATGGATATCTTGGCATTAAAAAAAAAAAAACCATTTTCGAAGTTTTCACCGAGTAACTGGACTTCTTGCCTCATTAAGCATTGAATGTTCACGTCAAAAGGTGAGAATTTTTGGATTGGGTAAAGTAGAGATCATTCTCAAAGTTTTCACTGAGTAACTGGACTTCTTGCCTCACTAAGCATTGAATGTTCACGTCAAAAGTGAGATTTGGTAATATGCATAAAGACCATATAAAGAGGAAAAAATAAAGAAATATAATGTTAAATGCCATGGTGGTTTCAAGTCCGATGTAAGACTCCTATGTGTAGATCTTGAGATAGCGTGAGTCATTGCACTCAGATTATTTAATTTATAGCTTCAATAATATCTGATGTTGCGTGATCACTGTTTTACAACTGAAATTGAACTTGTTGAATCTCAAATTATAATTTGTGAGTTTGGGCCTTAAGACTTTTGAATCCAATTACTTTGAATAAGTGGATGTTTATTCTTTATAGGGCCGTGTCCTATCCAATGAATGAGAGTACATGGTGTATTGGATGATACTATTAGTTTGGAGATAACATGAGTAATGCATAAGTTGTGGGTTGTCATTCCTGTTACCCTCACGAGAAATATGCTCAAAGTCCCGTACTATACATGGATTAGCCGTAGGTGTTTGAAAAAGAGCTATATGTTGGATGCATAGGGAGGGTTACGCGTTAAATGCTCTAATTTCAGTGAAATAATTCCAAACGACATAGTAGGATGGTTGACTATAGTGTTCATTTATTTTCAGTTTTGTATTGCTAAGGTACCTATAGCATTGGTGTTTTCACGCTAGTTGTGGGGGTGTGATAAGTGCTGAATGTACACATTAACCTATACTTTCCTTTTACCTCTTTGTTCTTGAAAGAACTTTTTGAACTTATTCAAGTTAAACATCTTGTGGCGTTCAAACAACCATACTTTATCAACCTTGGATATCTTGAGAGATTCTTAGGTTTCTTGGTGTGGCGTTTCAATCCTCTTCGTAAGTCTTGGTTTCTCATACTAGGATTTTTTTTAGGTGACGGGTCAAGGCTCAACAAAATCTGTCTACACGATCTTAGGGGTTCAAACCAATCATTTGTTTATCGGGTTCATCAATTGTTGGTGAAGTTCATATCATTCGGATCAAGCCAGGTTCTAAGGCAATGTTTGAAACATCTTTTATTGTTCGTTTTATTTTTATTCCTGTTCCTGCTTGAACAAAAAAGAAAAAAAAAAAAAAAAAACAGAAAAAAGAAAAAAAAAAAGAAAAGAAAAAGGTAACACGATTCCATCCAGTAAGAAAATTTCTTCCTTTCATCTTGTTTCTCACCTTTGATTCAATCTCTTGACCGTTTTTGATGAGTTCTGCTGTTGTTTCTCTCCTCATGGTTTATGTTGTGGAGAAAATTGCTTAATACTGGGATATTTTTGATATTAGTTTGCTTCCGGGTTGTTTTCCAAAGCTACAAAGGCCCCCTTAATTCACATAATTGTTAATTCTCTTAGTTTCATTATACTGATGATGTTTTGTGTTGTTTTTGTGCTTTTCCCTTAATTTTGAGGTTTTGGAAGAAAACACTTCAATTCCATCGAAGTTCCCGGACTCAGAGAGATGTTGGAGAAAATGCTGAAGAATTTGGCCTAGAGCCCATATCCATGTTTATAGCCTCCGAGCCATATCCTTGTTTAGCTCGCCATATCGCACTATTTACGCTCGAGCCATCTTAGTGCCGATGAACAGTAAAGTCAGTAAAACCCCAATTGAAAGATCCTAAACACTACTCCAACCTCGATTTTGGACTTCCTAGGGTGCACGAAATTGACTAGGGTTGTTCCTAAACTTTATAAATACTCCCCTAAGTCCTCCAAAGAAAGAGACAAGCTTGAGGAGAAGAATCAAAGGCTTCAAAGAAGGGTTTTTCTTAGTTCTTCGTTTCTTTTTAGTTTTTTTTTGCTTATTTTCTTATGGGGATGAATTTTCATCCAAGATTATGTGTAGCTAATACTTTAGGTTAGGCTCGATTGACCCTAATCATGTCTCTTTAAGGTTTCAATTTGTCTTGCTAAATTCATGTTTTGATGTTTAATTGATTTATCTCGGTTTTTGTTCGTTCTTTCATATGGGTTATGTCTGGGTTTGATCATCTTATGCATATAACATGTGTAGATTGTTATCTAGGGTCAATTTGGATGAACCGAGTCCTGGGCCTGTAGAGTGACAAAAGAACCAATTGCGGGTTCTTGGGGTAATCAACATGAAAGGACCAGGAATAGCATACCATGTTCTAGTTGTTAGTGTGGTTTTGTCGATTTCCATAGATTTAATGCTTTCTCAAAGAACAACTTAGTAGATACCATGCTAAGCCTTTGAGAAAGAAAGAATTAGAGTAGATACATGCCTAATTCGTTGCTTAGGAAATCAATGGCTTTTTGGAGTAGATACCATGCCCTGTAGGCCGACAAACAGTGAGTATCTTGATATGATTGTAGCATTGTGCATATTGTTTACTTTAATTTGAGTATGATTATGCGGTGGGATATCAAGCCTACCCTTTATTCTTATTATTTTAATTCAATATTTTTATCTCATCTCATTCAAGATATCTTTTTAGGAATTTCTTTTTAATCATAGTTTACCAATCCTCGTGGGAATGATCTCGTATTTGCCGTCTATACTATCGTTTTGATCTTGTGCACTTGCGAGTAAAACGTGCATTTATTCGCCTATTTATTTAGGTGGATATTTGTACAACATCAGGTAAATCTAGCTTGTAAGCATTGTCATTGATACGCTCGAGGACTTGGAAAGGACCATCTCCTCTTGGGAGCAATTTGGAACGTCTTTTTGCCGGGAATCTTTCTTTTCTCATATGCAGCCAAACCCAATCTCCGGGTTCAAAAACCATCTTGCGACGTCCCTTGTTGGCTTGTGTGGCATATTGCTCCGTTCTTCGCTCAATGTTGAGTCTTGCTTTCTCATGAATCTGCTTCACAAAGACAGCTTTCTTTTTGCCATCTAAATTAACGTGCTCCGTCAAAGGTAAAGGAGATAAATCCAATGGAGTTAAAGGATTAAACCCATACACAATTTCAAATGGCGAAAATTTGGTGGCAGAATGAATAGCTCTGTTATATGCAAACTCAACATGTGGTAAACATTCTTCCCATGTTTTGATGTTCTTTCTAATGATTGCCCTCAATAGAGTAGACAAAGTAATAGAAAATAATAGCTTAGTACCTAGCTTACACCACAAAGTCTTCCAAAAATAGCTTAAGAACTTAGCATCTCTATCCGAAACAATTGTCCTAGGCATGCCATGTAATCTCACAATCTCTCTAAAGAACAAATCAGCAACATGCGAAGCATCATCCGTTTTGTGACATGGAATAAAATGTGCCATTTTAGAAAATCTATCTACGACCACAAAAATTGAATTTCTTCCACGTTTACTCCTAGGCAATCCTAACACAAAATCCATTGAAATATCAATCCAAGGCTCACTAGGAATTGGTAAAGGAGTATACAAACCGTTAGGCTGCACTTTGGATTTAGCTTGCCTACATGTGACACATCTACCACAAATTCGTTCGACATCTCGTTTCATGTGAGGCCAATAGAAGTGTTCCTGCAAAATAGCCAAAGTCTTTGCAACTCCAAAATGTCCCATTAATCCCCCACCATGTGATTCCTGCACTAATAACTCCCTCATAGAACAATTAGGCACGCATAGCTTATTTTCTCGAAATAGGAATCATCAAGCCTAAAGAACTTACCAGAGGCAATTTTCTCACAAGCTCGATATTCTTCACAAAATTCGTGGTCTTCAGCATATAATTCTTTAATGTGTTCAAAACCAAGCAATTTTGTATCAAGTGTTGAGAGTAAGGCATACCTGCGAGAAAGTGCATCGGCGACTACATTCTCCTTACCTTGCTTGTATCGAATGACGTATGGAAACGTCTCTATGAACTCCACCCATCGCGCATGCCTTTTGTTTAGCTTGTGTTGGCCCTTCAAATATTTCAAGGACTCATGATCGGTGTGAATCACGAACTCCTTAGGCCATAGGTAGTGATGCCACGTCTCTAAAGCCCGAACCAATGCATACAACTCCTTATCATAAGTTGGGTAGTTTAAGGCTGCCACACTGAGTTTCTCACTGAAGTAAGCAATTGGTCGTCCTTCTTGCATAAGAACGGCGCCTATACCAATACCTGAAGCATCACATTCAATTTCAAACGTTTTAGAAAAGTTAGGTAAAGATAACAAAGGTGCATTAGTCAGCTTCTCTTTGATTAATTGAAATGCCTTTTCTTGTTCTTCTCCCCATTGAAATCCAATGTTCTTTTTGATCACTTTGGTAAGCGGTGCGGCTAAGCTATTGAAGTCCTTCACGAACCGCCGGTAGAAACTAGCAAGTCCATGAAAACTACGAACATTACCTACACTTGTGGGGCTCGGCCATTCTTGGATTGCACGTACCTTCTCTTCATCAACCTGTATACCTTGTGCACTAACAACAAATCCCAAAAATACAAGCTTATCGGTGTAAAAAGTGCACTTCTTTAAATTAGCAAACAACCTTTCTTTCCTTAGCACATCTAAAACGGATTTCAAATGTACTACATGATCGTCTATGTTTTTGCTATAAATGAGTATATCATCAAAATAGACAACAACAAATCTGCCTATAAATGCACGCAAAACATGGTTCATAAGTCTCATAAAGGTGCTCGGAGCATTAGTCAAACCAAAAGGCATAACTAACCATTCATACAAACCATATTTTATTTTAGAGGCGATTTTCCATTCATCTCCTTCTTTTATCCTAATTTGATGATAACCACTTTTTAAATCAATCTTAGAAAATATGCAAGAACCATGCAGCTCATCTAACATATCATCTAAGCGTGGGATAGGATGACGATACTTTACCGTTATGTTATTGATGGCTCGGCAATCAACGCACATTCTCCACGTCTCATCCTTCTTAGGTACAAGTAAGACCGGAACCGCACATGGGCTCATGCTCTCCCTCACGTGCCCTTTCTCCAACAATTCACTTACCTGCCGTTGAAGCTCTTTTGTCTCCTCGGGATTGCTCCTATAAGCTGGTCGGTTTGGAATGGTTGCACCGGGAACAAAATCAATTTGATGTTCAATCCCTCGGATTGGAGGTAACCCATGTGGTGTTTCCTTGGGGAAGACATCCTCGTACTCCTGCAAAAGAGAAACAATAGAACTAGGCAAAGCAAGGTCAAGTTCGTTAGTGTTTAAAAGTGCCTCTTTGTACAAAAGTACAATCATCAGCTGATTTGAAAACATTGCTCGCTTGATCTCACTCACTTTTGCATAAAAATTCTTTTGTTTTCTCTCTGATTTTCTCTCAAGGGCCAAACTTTGATTTTCTTTTTGTCTCTCATTTTTCTCGGCCTCTCTCTGATTTTCACTCTTTTTCTTTTGCTCACCCTCTTTCTTTTGATCACTCTCCTTTTGTAATCTCACTTGATCCTCGTATACTTGCTGCGGTGTCAATGGTACAAGAGTGATTGATCGTTGATTAAGTACAAAAGAGTACTTGTTCATAAATCCATCATGCTTCACTTGTCTATCGAACTGCCATGGACGCCCTAGTAATAAGTGTCCCGCTTGCATCGGTACTACATCACATAACACTTCATCTTCGTATTTACTTGTTCGAAATGCAACTAACACTTGCTTGTTCACCCTTATCTCACCACTATTATTTAGCCATTGCAACTTGTACGGTCTAGGGTGCTTTACCATGGGCAATCCCAATTTCTCCACCATAATTGTGCTTGCAACATTAGTACAACTACCACCATCAATAATCACACTACATACCTTGTCTTTAACGTAGCGCCTTGTGTGAAAGATATTCTCCCGCTGTACTTCATCAACTCCTTTTGCATGCAAGCTCAATGCTCTCCTCGCCACCAATGTCAATGCGTCAGGCGCTAAATACTCCTCCTCGGAAACATCCTCCAATGGCGGCATGTCATCGGTGTCGGAATCTTCATCATCGGTCACAATTTCACCATTGGCTTGCAACACCATGACTTGCTTGTTTGGACATTGACTTGCTATGTGGCCCCTGCCTTGACATCTAAAACATTTAATATCACGATTCCTAGATGTAGAGGCTTCGGTTTTACCTTGAGGAACGTGGCTGGTGGTCGCGGACTTGGGCTCGGGTTTGGGCATTTGTGACTTGTCCAGCGGCTTAGCATGACTCGATTTCCAAGAGGTAGAACTAAAGTTATGGCCTGCACGTGTCCCACTCCCTCTCTTGAGTTGTTATTCCACTTTGATAGCCATATGCACCATATCTTCCAATTCCACATAATGCTGCATCTCTACCTTATCATGGATCTCCCGGTTTAAGCCAAGTAAAAATCTTGCCATTGTAGCCTCCCGATCCTCCTCTACATTAGCGCGGATCATAGCAATCTCCATCTCCTTGTAGTAATCCTCTTCGCTTCGACTCCCTTGTCTAAGACTTGGTAGCTTTTGTACAACTCTCGGTAGTAGTAACTTGGAACGAACCGCTTTTCTCATCACTACTTTCATCTCCTCCCATGTGTCTATTGGGCGTTCTCTATTCCGCCTCCTGTTTATCACAAGCTGATCCCACCAAGTAATAGCATATTCAGAAAATTCAATCACGGCTAATTTTACCTCTTTGTCTCGGAGTAGTTGTGGCAATCAAACACGAACTCTATCTTCTTTCTCCACTCGAGATATGCCTCAGGATCAGATCTACCTTGAAAAGACGGAATCTTCATCTTAATACCACCAAGTTGTTATCTTCTCTAAATCTTGCTCCCAGGTCTCCTATACACAATGGAATCCCGATCTTCTTCTTCATCAAAACCAGCCCATAACGCTTCTCCTCCTCCCTCAATGGAACTCTTTCCTTCTACGCAATTACGACCCGTTTTGTGGTGCTCCTCACGTCTATTCTCCATCTGATCTATCGCCGCGTGAACCTGTCCTCTTTCCATCTTCATCACACGCCTCATCTCACTCATTCATGGCCTATATAAACACTTCGGACTCAGCCAATTTTGTATCATCTTTGGCAATGCTTTACCACTATCGTGAGACATGATTTTTGAAAACAAGGTTAGAAACAAAAAAAAGAGACCTCGAATCCTCCTTACGTGTTTACACTCAAGAATGTGGATCATCTCCACTCGTATTTCACTCAAAATAATATGGCTTTTACCCTCTGATGTTCTCACCACTTGCCTTTTTCCACTCGATATTTTCTTCAGTTCTTTGAAATAACAAACAAACTCAAAATTTCCAAGCAATTCACACCAAGAACTAATAAAGGAATCTCAGATTTGAACACAAGGAATTGAAATTTTCAGATTAGAAGGAATATAGTTTGGATTTGGAGCACAGATATTGATTTTTTTTTTTTTTCGGACTCCTTTCTGTCTTCTCTTCGAGTCTCTCTTCTTTTCTTTTCTTTTTCTTTTTTTTTTTTTTTTTTTTTTTATGATCAGCAACTAGCTTTTGAGAATAATGAAATAAGATTTCGAAATAACTAAAAAAAGATAAATGATGTGGACGGCTAAAGAAGAAACAAAGGAATGAAAGATGTTAAAGGATAAGCAAACCTGAACTAGAAACTTGGCTCTGATACCAAATGATGTGAACCCCGTCAAGAATAACGAGACCCAACAACGAAAGGGAACCCAAGATCGTTCTATGGACAGATTCGAATGGAAGACCTCGACCTGTTGTTTATGATAAACAAGAACCTCGGTATAATGAAAACGCCACAAACGGTGGTGGAAACTCCGTTTGATAAGTCAAGACGAACGCCACGGGAAATCCCAATAAGTTTGAGCAGTGCTTCAAAGAACCAAAGAAAATAAACCTCACAAGTTTATGAATAATCAATGTTTGCATTTTCCATTGCTTATGCACCTATTTAAAGGGCTCAACATTACAAGGAAAAAAAACCCTAACATAGAAAACCTAATTAAAGCCGAAAATGGTTAAGGAAAGAAATCCTTACCTTGCTAAACACACAATCCTTGTCTTGCTAAACACACAAGACATATAAGGCAATAAAGACTGGACGCCTAGAATCATATAGAAAGACAACATAAAAGGAAAGAAAGTGGCGCCTAGAATAGCTACGCAATCAAATCCTTCTAGAATAGACCCAAAATATTTCTTGCCAATTCTTAGCCTTGACCGGATCCTTCTAGAACTTGAATCAAGGTGACGATTCTTTGTTGCCCATGTGGATCATGCTCAATGGGCCTCCACGAATTTGCTTGAGCCCATAACTCTTGAATGAGTCTGTTGAGTACATCCTTGAACTTCTTTGCTCGTGCTCTCGTAACCGGCCCAATTGGTACTTGAATGAGATCCTTCGAAGCGGTGCCTTGATCTCCATCACTTCGTCCAATGAAAAGGAATCTTACCTATTGCTAGGTAATTAACGATGTCCGCGTACCATGGCACTTCTTTCATAGTGATCTCAAACAATTGCTCATCCGGGAAGGAATCATGAACTGGAATGAGAGAAGACTCGATAGAAATGAGGGAAAGATGGTCAGCAACAACATTTTCAGATCCCTTTTTATCTCTAATCTCCAAATTGAATTCTTGAAGCAAGAGAATCCACCTAATTAAACGGGGCTTTGTTTCCCGTTTAGCCATCAAATGCCTCAGAGCGGCATGGTCAGAGTAAATCACTACCTTGGACCCCAAAAGATAAGAGCGAAATTTGTCCAAGGCAAAAACAACTGCTAGCAACTCTTTTTCTGTAGTTATATATTTCACTTGAGCGTCCATCAGAGTTTTTCTAGCATAATAAATAGCTTGAGGGAGCTTGTCCTCACGCTGTCCCAAAACTGCACCGACAGCATAGTCGGATGCATCACACATTTTTCAAAAGGGAAAGACCAATCAGGGGTCTTCATGATAGGGGCTGAGGATAGAAGTGATCGAAGTGTCTCGAATGCCTTAAGACACACTTCATCGAAATTAAAAGGAGTCTCCTTGGCAAGAAGATTGCACAAGGGTCTTGAAATTTTGCTAAAATCTTTGATGAAGCGGCGATAAAAGTCGACATGTCTGAGAAACGAGTGAATTTGCCTCACCGTAGTAGGTGGTGGAAGTTTTGAAATTAGCTCTACCTTCGCTCGATCAACCTCAAGTCCTCTCTTGGACACTATGTGTCCCAATACTATACCCTCTTGAACCATGAAATGGCTCTTCTCCCAACTCAAAATTTAGTTTGTCTCCTTACATCGTTTAAGAACATGAGAAAGGTTGATGAGACATTCATCAAATGAGGGTCCAAAGATAGAGAAATCGTCCATGAACACCTCCAAAAATTTCTCCACCATGTCCGAGAAAATAGACATCATGCACCTTTGAAAAGTGGTGGGTGCATTACACAACCCGAAGGGCATGCGCCTATATACGAAAGTACCAAAGGGACAGGTGAAGGTCGTCTTCTCTTGATCTTAGGGATCAACGGCCACTTGATTATACCCTGAATATCCATCCAAGAAGCAATAGTATAACTCTGGCCGGCAAGACGATCTAGGATTTGATCAATAAATGGCAGTGGAAAATGATCCTTCCTAGTTGATGCATTGAGTTTCCGGTAGTCTATGCAGACACGCCATCCTGTGGTCGTGCGTTGAGGAATTAATTCACCTACCGAGTTCTCAACTACGGTGATACCTGACTTCTTAGGTACCACCTGAATAGACTCACCCATTTACTGTCTGAGATGGGGTAAATGATGCCCGCATCCAGCAGTTTAACAACTTTAGCCATGATGACGTTCTTCATTGTGGGATTCAATCGACGTTGCGCCTCGCGAGAGGGCTTAGCGTTATCCTCCAAATGAATGCGATGCATGCAAATGGAGGAGTCAATCCCCTTCAACTCCCCAACACTCCAACCAATCGCCTCTTTATGTTCTTTCAGAACATCCAGTAAACTGCTCTCCTGGTCTTTATGTAAATCTGCTACAATGATGACCGGGAGAGTGTCATTGAGTCCTAAGAAGGCGTACTTGAGTTTTTCAGGAAGCTGTTTTAGCTCAAGTTTTGGTGGGGTGATGAGGGAAGAACGGGAGGAATACCTAATGTAAGAGATAAGGGCTCCTTAGGTACTCTCCAAGGTGGAAAGTCTATTTGCGGCCGCAATGTCAAGAAGGGAGTTAACCTCGCCGACATATTGCTCCATATTGAAGTCCTTGACATTGAAATGAGACAGGCAAGCCTCCAGTGGGTCATCAATCAAAAAGTGGGGGAGTGAATCTTCTATAGTTTCTTCAATCTGATCCATAAAGAAACACTCCTCTGTATCCGTAGGATGCTGAAAAGCATTGAAGATGTTCAACTTCATCTTCATATTCCCAAAAGTTACTTCCATCTCTCCAGTCCTGCAATTGATGCATGCATTAGTCGTAGCTAAGAAAGGACGGCCGAGGATGACAGGAATCAGCTTGGTAGGATCAGGGACAGGCTCTGTATCAAGAACGATGAAGTCTACTGGAAAGTAGAACTTGTCCACTCTGATGATAACATCTTCAACTATCTCACGAGGTTTCTTAACAGATCTGTCTGCAAGTTGTAAGACAATCGTCATGGGTTTTAGCTCTCCAAGTCCCAATTGTGTATATACCGAGAAAGGTAGCAAATTCACACCTGCTCCCAAATCAAAAAGGGCTTTCTCAACAGCATGGTCTCCAATAATACATGAAATGGTAGGAGCACCAGGGTCCTTGATCTTTGCAGGGATAGTATGTTGAATGAGTGAGCTGACCTGCTCGGTTAAGAGAATCTTCTTGGGACTACGAGTCCTCATCCTACGCTTCTGAGTACATAAATCCTTCAAAAACTTGGCGTAGGATGGGATCTGTCGGATGGCATCGATGATGGGGATATTGATTTGAACTTGTTTAAAAATCTCCTTCATCTCTTGAAATTTCTCTCCTTGCTTTGCAACACAAGGAGGCCCCTTGAGACGTTCAGGGAATGGAGCTCTAGGCTCAGAAGATGTCTCAAGAGTTGAATGTTCCTTAGGAACATTTGGACTGTCAATGGGTGGTTTTGGATTTGCAGGGGAATCATCCTTCTCTTGGGCCTTCAACCCGACCTTATTGTCTACTACCTGTCCACTCCTTAGTGTTGTGACTGCCTGGACTTGTTCGGGAAGAACGCTACCAGAAGCGCTCCCGTCGACCATGTATTGTCCTTTAGGGTTGGCCATTGGTTGGGAGGGCAGCTTCCCTTCCTTTCGTTGATTAAGAGCATTCGCTAGCTAGCCAACTTGACCTTCCTACTTGGCAATGGATTGAGATTGGGAATTTAGCAATTGAGTATTGGCCTCAAGATTGCCGAGAGCAGTCAAAACCTTATCCTCAAAGGCAGAATTCCTAGGAGGAGGAGCTGGCTGATATTGATGCTGAGGGGGTCGATAATTGGAGGACTGATTAAAAGATTGATGAGGAGGCATCGGATGTGCCTGATTATGCAATCCTCCAATTGGTCCTTGATTTCCTGGAGCTGGGCTCGCCAAGAAAAATTAGGATGATTTCTCCATCCCGGGTTATATGAATTGGAATAAGGATTATTACCCGGTCTGGAGAATGCTGCATTCACCTGCTCGGGATGAACTTCAGAAAATTGTCCAATGACAGGACAATCTTTCGCTTAATGTGATGGATTAGAGCAGAATGAACATACCTCATGTGGAGTGGAAATGGGAGCTACTGGCGTAGGAGTAAAACCAGCTGCCATGATTTGGTCAAGCTTCCGAGAGAGAGCATCCAACTTAGAGGTAACCTCAGAAGGATGGCTCACTTCGAAAAGACCTTCATGCTTTTGTTTTGCAGGAGGTGCCCTACGACCGGATGATGCATGGTGTAAAGAATTTTCACCAAGGTTTTCAAAAAGAGTCCACGCATCATCTTCGCTCTTTAACATAAATGTGTCTCCACAAGAGGCATCGACCATCTGCCTATGAGGCTCAGTTAAGCCATCATAAAAGCATTGGACTTGCTGCCATTTAGGGATAGCATGGTGCGGACACTTTCATAAAAGGTCCTTTATTCTTTCCCACGTCTCGTGGAAAGATTCACCATCGATTTGCGAAAAGCCAGTGATGGCTTTCCGTATTTGATTCGTTTTCCCTATTGGAAAATACTTCTTAAGAAATTCTTGTTGCATTTGAGCCCAAGAAGTAATTGAATCATTAGGTAAGGAATTAAGCCAATGTTTGGCTTTATCCTTAAGGGAAAACGAAAAGAGGCGCATCCTCAAAGCATTTTTATCAAAATTTTGCAATCTTAGAGTAGAACATATATCAATGAATTCTTCTAGATGCTTATAAGGATCCTCATTACTAAGTCCATAAAAAGATGGTAACATTTGAATTGTGCTGGACTTAATCTCATATTGGGTTGCCGTGATGTTTGGCAACCTAAGGCATGAAGAGGGTGTGTAAGTGGAGGGAACATAGTGATCCCTCAATAAAACAACCCTATTCTCTTCAGCCATGTGTTCTACAGTAGGTACTCTTAGATCCAACTTCCTTTCGGTTCTTTGTTGTCTAAGAGTATGCTCTAAATCTAGGTCGCACGAAAATATAGGCAATGATAATGAGCGGCGACCGAACATAAACTAACAACCTAATAATATGTACAACACAAATATAAAACAAAATAAAAGAGAAAATTTTAGAAGGTACTAGTTTCTGCCTTGCAGTAGTAGCTTCAGTGCTACTGATCAGAAGTCCTGCGATCGATCCACAGTTCCTGCGATCGATCCAAATCCAATTTGCAGAAACAGAAAAGGCAAAAGCAGAATAAAAACTAGAAAAGAAACAGAAACTAAAACTAAACTTGGACAGAGACGAATTTTGTACAAAACACACTATATACATAATATACAATATTTACAAAATCAAGCTAGATGTAACCATAAAAACTTCATAAACAACCGTTTTGAAAACAATCCCCGGCAACGGCGCCAAAAATTGATAACGCACGAGCGCTACCGGTTTTAAAATTTATAAATAACCACTTGCGATAGATTGTATCCTCGTAGGATAGTTCTAAAAGAGGGTATCGTCTGCAAGGATTGTGTTGGTTGCTTTGATATGAAGTTCTCAAGATTGCTTCCAACTCAACTCATGAAAATACATGGTTTTGAATTTCTTAACAACTAAAAGACATAAATTGACAAAAATTAAGTAAAGATAAAGGGAGTAGGGAGAGTATAAGGATTTGACTTCATCCAATCCTCATACTACAAGTGCACTACATCTAGCGTGGATCTTTGGATTTCTTAACAACTAAAAGACATAAATTGACAAAAATTAAGTAAAGATAAAGGGAGTAGGGAGAGTATAAGGATTTGACTTCATCCAATCCTCATACTACAAGTGCACTACATCTAGCGTGGATCTTTGGACATAAGTATAAAGTGAGAGTGCAAAGGTTGTCAACCCTTACAACTACTCCTCATGAATGTACTTTTAAAAGGAAATAATATAGCATCTTAGTTACATTCTAACCACCCACCTAATCATCTAAATGTGAGATAATTGAAGCTCCCTAGCATGCAATATAAACCCTTCTCAAAGCTTACACAATTCTATGGGAAAAGCATGACGCATCATAGGTTTCCACTAGACTTTCCACTTACACTAAGTTAAACTAATGTGGATTGAATCGTGGTCCCTAGCATAACTCATCAAACCCTCATAAATCATGTAAAAAAGCACCATTGTATAGCCTATGTTCCCTCAATCAAGGATTACGAAAATATAATAGTCAATCAAGAAAACAACACTTTCTCATAGATAAGAAAAGATAATTTTACTCAAATTGATATCACATGAAGAACAATATCCTTTGCTACACAATCATTATACAAAATGTGCAAGATCCTAGCTAAACATAATCAACCCATAGCACTTGGAATGAAATCCATCAAAACCTTATAAAAGGTTTAGTTCCTCATATAGAAATAGGAAATCTCCATTGAATTGGAGAGAACCACTTCCTAAGGAGATTAAGTGCTAAGGGATGAGTTCTACTTACTGTCCAGGAACAAAAGAAAGCAAAGAAAACTAAAAACTACTCTGAAATAAAACTAAAAACGAGCTATTGCCTCTATCGGACAGAAAAATACATTATATAAGGAAAAAGAGCTTTGATCTTTCTTAAGGAAAGATCAAGCTAAAAATATGAAGTTCCAGCTGTTAGGAGTCCTCTGAGAAGTGATTCCGGCGCCCACAATAGCTTGCCCAGCCACAATATTTGATCCAAAATATCATTACATCGTTATCTGCCGTCAAATATCTGTTCACGTTTTGGAAGCATCGATTGCGATCGATCCAAGGATGCTACGATCCATCCAAGGCTTCGATCGATCCAAGATTCCTACAATCGATCCAAGGCTGCAATCGATCCAAGAAAATGGTGATCGATCCCTAGGCAATTCTTCAGCTCCATAGCTCTCCTTTGATGTCTTTTTAGGCCCAATGTTTAAGATTTGCATGTATTTCCATTTAAGACCTAAAAATAAGACAAACACTAAACACAACTAAACATTAAATAATAATACAAACTAAGGTTTAACATATGCGAGTTAGGGAGTTTGAAAGTATAACATTCAACACTTATCAATGATTTTATGTTTTATCTCGATAACATGTTTTGTCATAATTGTTAAAGGCTAGTTTGAACTGATAAATAGTGTATAGTAAGGTTTATGGGTAGCTTTGCCAATTTTATAAATTTTGGTCAACATCAAATGTTTTACAGCACAGTGTCAAACATTTGACAGCACAATATCAAACATTTGACAGAGTCCAAAAATGCATAATTAATGTTTTTATGATGGATTAGCACACATGTCTTATGGTCAAAGGTTTTATAGCGTTCTTAGTGTGTTGTTGGGTTGTTTCACAGTGGTAGGATTGCAAGATGTCCAGAGAATCAGATAAGGATTCGAGGTAAGTAAATAACTGAGTATGAAACTACATATGTTTTAAAGTGCGATATGTCAGCAGACTAAGCACGTTCTCTTTTGTGTTATGAGATATATTTCCTTCCAACATGATTAAATGCTTATACTCATATTTTGTAAATGAATAAACAATACGTGCATTGTATGACATTGTACACCGGTATGTACGGTAGAACGGCCATGAGCTTACTATTATTACAAGTTAATTCTAAGGTCAAATGTTTATTTTATGAATGATGAGAGCCTTGGATCCAATGGTTAAAATTTTGTGACCAGTGCACCATTTTTTGAGTGGGGTAATTGTTATGGCTTTGCTAGTCAGTGTGGGCCACCTAAGGTTGGACTCGGTTGGACTGCTAGTATAAGACGGTATGCTTGTGCAATGTCTAGGGCACCGAAATTATACCAGAAGTCATTTGGGACGCGCAAACCCTATTAAGAGGAGGTAATGTCTTAGGTAGATTATATTGTTAACATATGACATAATATACTAAATGTACAACATAATTTTATGCATTAAAATCATAATGCTCAATCATCGGAATTATGTCATTATCTCTTAAATAAAATTACTATTTTTTTCTAAATGACATAATAACAGGGATAACGCACATTACTTGTGAAAAATCCATGTTACAACTATCAATTTCATAACTGTACTTAAAGGTTCATTTAATAAACTAGTTTCGTACTGTTTGCTTACTACGTCTATGGATTTCAGATATTTTACCTATAAAATATCGCGGTATTTTACAGCTTAGCAGGATTTCAGGTTATTGTTGTGAGGCAATTCAGTAGGATGAAGATGCCAAGTGAACAACCTGTGTTATCAGGTTTGAACGCGTAATTGATTAGATGTGTCCGTTCGGAAGCTCTGTGTTTATTATTAATGATAGATTTGTTATCAAGGTTTTATTTCTATGAACTCCAATCAATTATTTCCATTTTCGCTATTTACTATGATAAATGGTTAAGTAGTGGATTCAGTCAGTTACTAGTTAGCTGATTTGGATATCCTACGAGTAGTTTACTACGGATTAATCAAGTTTGAATGACTTAATCCTGTGAACATGGTGATTCTCAAATTGATGTTTTACATATTTTCTTTCCAAAGAGAATGAAGGTATCCCTAAGTCTTAATTTAGACAATTAAGGTTGAGAGGCGAACCATGTATTTAATTACAAGTTAATTAAATTCTTAGGGCTTTACATCCTATTCCCATAAATCCTTCGAATACTGTCGCGAGTTGACACGAGACAAGGCTTTAGTACTTGCAGACAGGTTTGAGACGTCAGTCGCCCATGCCAGAGGTCATTAGTGGGGTTACGAAATGATCAAAGATTGGCACGTTAGGTACTATCTTTGCCATTTGGTGACTTAAATGCGGTGGAAAATCTGCATGACGTCTGCTTGCAGCAGTCGCCTTAAATGCTTGATGTTTTTGGAAACTGTGCCGTGCTAATTGTTGCTTGGGGGAGTTCATGATCGAGTGCTTCTCCAATTAGAAATACAAATTCAATTGCGATCATTCAGCATTTATTTTTTCCAACAGCTATCCCCCAATTCCCTCACTTATTGGGTCCTTTAAACAATTTTCAAAGTAAAAGAACACAATCATAATAATAAGAACATAATGCTAAGTGAATCATAGGATATTTTATTGAAAGCTCAAATTCAAACCATGTCATGAGAGTACTTTGAACTGGATACGGTGGAAGTGATTTAATCGTTTTCTTAAAAATATTCAAGAAATCACTCCATGCATAGAACACTTACCAAGATGGCTTTGAACTACAAACCTCAACTTCCGCCCTAGGTGGCCGTGTAGTGTGCTAAACAAAGTGAGAATTTTTAACACAAAATCAGGGCAAGGCCGTGTGGGGTAGGTGGAGAAAGGAAGAGAAAACAAAGAAAAAAACTTAAGAACCAAGGTTGTTCTTGGATTGTAAACAAAACCGACAGCGTAAGCATGCTATTTATAGAAAATAATCAATCAAAATATTACTAGGTGGCCGGCCATGTGAGTGTTAGACAAGAAAAAAAAAAAAACTTACCTAGTTAACAAGTTAAACCAAAAAGTTCAAGTCTTCATTTTTCAAAAGTCTCCTTACTTTTTGATAGGGTAATTACCTCTTGCCCCCATGAACTACCAACCATTGTTACTTTATCCCCATAAACTAACACTCTGACCATATTGCCCCTTTGAACTACCATTTCGTTACCTTTTGCCCCCTTCCATTAGTCAATCTTAAAAAATTTGAAATGACGCAAATACCCTAAGTGGATGAAAATTTTTTTACATAAAATACC
>FXXK01001156.1:101416-179993 GCA_900184695.1 Betula pendula | reverse complement strand
TATATCAAAAAACTAAAATTAAAAATTAAAACTTAAGAATTAAATTAAAAAACTAAAGAAAAGAATTAAACTTAAAAAAAAAAAAGAAAAGACCTAGGGTGGTTTGGCCACCCTAGGTGTTGGGGGTGGTGGTCGGACCACCCCTGAATAGTTTATTATTATTACTATTATTATTTTGGTTAAATGTCTTTTCAATACCCCGAATTTTAAGAACGTTATTTGTTTTACCTACGTATCATTTTGTATCATCATTTACAACTAAATATGAAAATGGTACCTTTGTCAATGAAACTAACGGATTTATAAGTCAAATCAATAAAAAACTGACACATGTCATATGCATCATAAATAATTAAAAAATTTTAAATTAGGAAAAATACAAATATTAAAAAACAATTAAAAAAACTAAAACTAAAACTTAAAAAAAAAAAAAAAAAGGTTTGCAGAAGGGGTGGCTCGAGCCATCCCTTAGGGCCAATGGGGGTGGCTCAACCACCCCCAACGGCCGTTATGGGGGTGGTTCGGCAACCCCTAAGGCCGTTGGGGGTGGTTCGGCCACCCCAAGGAGAAAATTTGTGACACCCGAGGAATTCTAATATCTTAAACATATTATTAAACTAAATGATATATGTTGTGGAAACATTATCATTTAACTATGGTAATGGTTTTATAAGCGTTCCTAAAATTTAAGAGATTTTTTGTTACCTTTAAAAATCTCTTTAGAAAATGATCGTTTTCTAACGACCAATCTTGTAAGTATAAAAAACTAGGTCAAACGAACTCAGTTTTACTCAAACTAAAGCCCGTTATGCTTGTATCGAAACCCTCTACAACATAGTAGATTTTTTAAAAAAGTAAATCCGTTGACCTTTTTAGGCATAAAGATAACTATTCATCATCTATGTGGCACTTTTGACTCAGACCATATTTCTAAAAAGGAGCCTCACCAATATGATTTTGAAGCATAATTGGACTCCCTTTAGTATATATATAGTTTTTACTTTGATTCGGTGAAGTCGAAATTTAATTCCGAGACAGTTGACTTTTTGGCCTAAACCCGTGTCTTAAAATCTCAAACTGTCGAAATTAGCTTAAAATTGCTAAAATCCACTATGTAGGGCTGGCTCCTTGCTGATTTGAGGGCTTGGGGTGGTGACACATGTCACATGATCAAAGGATGCATGAGAGAATAAAAAGGACCAAAAAGTCTAAAAGTAGTTTGACAAAAGTGTACTTTGGTGACTTATTTGGCAAGATAGCTTGACCACCTTGTCCATTACGCTTGGTGCACAGTTTTTCTAACCAAATGGACCCTAGATGAGTCTATAGAAGGATGGAAATCAGGAAATCAGGTCATTCAGTTCCTTTAAGTCCATCCAGAAAACTTTTTCATTCATCTCACACACACACACACTCTCACGGCACCTAGAGGGTTTTGGAGGAGTTCTTCTCCAAACTGTCCAGAAATCATACCCTACCTTCCTTGAGGTGTCTAGAAGGTATTCCAACCTTTAGAAGTCACTTTGGAAGCCATTGGAGGTATGAAAAAATCATCCTCCTATTTCAGATTCAAAACCGACTCAATAGAGGGGTGTTGAGAAATTTTTGTGGTTTTTCACAACCTGCTTACATGGGCTGTGTATGATCGCTTAGGAGGGTTCTAAAACTATTTTGTATCATGTTTCTATTGATCTTTGGGCTTTGGAATCATGAGTAAACACCAAGAACTCATCCTATACACATTCGGCTTCTATAGGGTATTTTGTGGGTTTTTTATGCTAATCTGTTTTGTTAATCTTTCTTGCTGATTTTTCATATATCTAACATATATTTGATGTATTTATATATGGTTGATGTGTGTTTGCTATTGGTTTGGTTCAAGGATCCTAAAGTGTTCAAAAGAATTAAAAATGGGAGCAAGCAAAGCTTGTTTTCAAAGGAAAATGGAAAAGGTTTAAAGGACTTGTAAAATCAACCTGTATATTGTTTGTTGGTTGTTATTTTTAATCTTATAGTTGCTAACACTCAAACTCATGTGTAAACTGATAAGTGTTGAATGTTACACATTCAAACTCCCTAACTCGCATATGTTAAACTTAAGTTTGTATTATTATCCAATGTTTTGTTATGTTTAGTGTTTGTCTTACTTTTAGGTCTTAAATGGGAAACACATGCAAATCTAAAACATTAGGCCTAAAAAGACATCAAGGGAAAGCTGAGGAGCAGAAGAAAAGCCTAGCGATCGATCGCAGAAGACTTGGATCGATCGTAGAAGCCTTGGATCGATCGTAGCAGCCTTGGATCGATTGCAATCTATGCTTCCAGAACATGAATAGATATTTGACAGCAGCTAACGATGTAATGATATTTTGGATCAAATATAGCAGCTGGGCAGGCTATTGTGGGCTCCAAAATCACTTCTCAGAGGACTCCAAACAGTTGGAACTTCAGATTTTTAGCTTGATCTCTCCTTAAGAAAGATCAAAGCTCTTTTCCTTATATATTGTATTTTCTGTCCGAGAGAGGCAGTAGCTCGTTTTAGTTTTATTTTCAATGTAGTTTTTAGTTTTCTTTGGCTTTCTTTTGTTGCTGAATAGTAGGTAGAACTCATCCCTTAGCACTTAATCTCCTTAGAAAGTGGTAATCTCCAATGCAATGGAGATTTCCAATTTCTACATGAGGAACTAAACCTTTTATAAGGTTTTGATGGATTCCATTCCAAGTGCTATGGGTTGATTATGTTTAGCTAGGATCTTGCACATTTTGTATAATGATTGTGTAGCCAAGGATATTGTTCTTCATGTGATATCAAATTGAGTAAAATTACCTTTTCTTGTCTATGAGAAAGTGTTGTTTTCTTGATTCACTTTTATGTTTCCATGATCCTTGATTGAGGGAACTTAGGCTATACAATGATGCTTTTTGACATGAATATGAGGGTTTGATGAGTTATGCTAAGGACCACAATTCAATCCATATTAGTTTAACTTATTGTAAATGGAAAGTTTAGTGGAAACCTATGATGCCTTATGCTTTTCACATAGGATTGTGTAGGCTTTGAGAGGGATTTATATTGCATGCTAGGGAGCTTCAATTATCTCACATTTAGATGATTAGGTGGGTGGTTAGAGTGTAACTAAGATGCTATATTATTTCCTTTTAAAAGTACATTCTTGAGGAGTAGTTGTAAGGGTTGACAACCTTTGCACTCTCACTTTATACTTATGTCAAAAGATCCATGCTAGATGTAGTTCATTTGTAGTATGAGGATTGGATGAAGTCAAATCCTTATACTCTTCCTACTCCCTTTATCCTTAGTATAGTTGTTGTTTATTTTTGTTGTTTAGTTGTTAAGATTGTCAAAACCATTTATTTTCATAAGTTGAGTTGGAAGGAACCTTGGAAACTTTGTAACAAAAGCAACCAATACAATCCCTGCGGATCGATACCCTCTTTTAGAGCTATCCTAGAAGGATTTGATCTAACGCGAGTGGTTTTATAAATTTTAAAGTCGTGCGCACCCACAACTGTTTTTGGCGCCGTTGCCGGGGATTGTTTTCAAAACGGTTGTTTATGAAGTTTTTAGGGTTACATCTAGCTTGATTTTTGTGCATATTGTATATTCTGTTGATAGAGTGTTTTGTACAAAAATTCGTTTCTGTTTAAGTGGTGTATTGGTTTCTGTTTCATTTTTTCTTTCTGTTCTGTTCTGCTTCTGCCGTTTCTGTTTCTGCATAATTGGATTTGGATTGATCGCAGCAGCTGTGGATCGATCGCAGTACTTTGGGATTGATCGCAGGACTTCTGATCAGTAGCATTGAGGCTATTACTGCCAAGGCAGAAACTAGTACCTTCTTTAATTTTCTCTTTTATTTTGTTTTATATTTGTGTTGTACATATTATTAGGTTGTTAGTTTATGTTCGGTCGCCGCTCATTATCATTACCTATATTTCCGTGCGACCTAGGTTTAGAGCGTACTCTTAGACAACAAAGAACCGAAAGGAGCTTGGATCTAAGAGTACCTAGTGTAGAACACATGGCTGAAAAGAATAGGGCTGTTTTATTGAGGGATCATTATGTTCCCTCCACTTACACACCCTATTCATGCCCTCGGTTGCCAAACATCACGGCAATCCAATATGAGATTAAGTCCAGCACAATTCAAATGTTACCATCATTACCTATATTTCCGTGCGACCTAGATTTAGAGCGTACTCTTAGACAACAAAGAACCGAAAGGAACTTGGATCTAAGACTACCTAGTGTAGAACACATGGCTGAAAAGAATAGGGCTGTTTTATTGAGGGATCATTATGTTCCCTCCACTTACACACCCTATTCATGCCTTCGATTGCCAAACATCACGGCAACCCAATATGAGATTAAGTCCAGCACAATTCAAATGTTACCATCTTTTTATGGACTTAGCAATGAGGACCCTTATAAGCATCTAGATGAATTCATTGATATTTGTTCAACTCTTAGATTGCAAATTTTTTATGAGAATGCTTTGAGGATGCGCCTCTTTTTCGTTTTCCCTTAAGGATAAAGCCAAACATTGGCTTAATTCCTTGCATAATGATTAAGTTACTTCTTGGGCTCAAATGCAACAAGAATTTCTTAAGAAGTACTTTCCAATAGGAAAAACGAATCAAATACGGAAAGCCATAATTGGCTTTTCGCAAATTGATGGTGAATCTTTCCACGAGACATGGGAAAGAATGAATGACCTTTTACGAAAGTGTTCGCACCACGCTGTCCCCAAGTGGCAGCAAGTCCAATGCTTTTATGATGGCTTAACTGAGCCTCATAGGCAAATGGTCGATGCCTCGTGTGGAGGCACATTTATGTTGAAGAGCGAAGATGATGCGTGGACTCTTTTTGAAAATCTTGGTGAAAATTCTTTACACCATGCATCATCCGATCGTAGGGCACCTCGTGCCAAACAAAAGCATGAAGGTCTTTTCGAAGTGAGCTATCCTTCTGAGGTTACCTCTAAGGTGGATGCTCTCTCTCGAAAGCTTGACCAAATCATGGCAGCTGGTTTCGCTCCTATGCCTATAGCTCCCATCTCGACTCCACATGAGGCATGTTCATTCTACTATAATCCATCGCATTAGGCAAAAGATTGTCCTATCATTGGACAATTTTCTGAAGTTCATCTCGAGCAGGTGAACGCAACATTTTCCAGACCGGGTAATGATCCTTATTCCAATTCATATAACCCGGGATGGAGAAATCATCTGAATTTTTCTTGGTGAGCCCCAGCTCCAGGAAATCAAAGACCTATTGGAGGGTTGCATAATCAGGCACATCCGTTGTCTCCTAATCAATCTTTTAATCAGTCCTCCAATTACCGACCCCCTCAGCAACAATATCAGTCAGCTCCTCCTCCTCCTAGGAATTTTGCCTTTGAGGATAAGGTTTTGACTGCTCTCGGCAATCTTGAGGCCAATACTCAGTTGCTAAATTCCCATTCCCAATCCATTGCCAAGCAGGAAGGTCAAGTTGGCCAGCTAGCGAATGCTCTTAATCAGCGGAAGGAAGGGAAGCTGCCCCCCCAATCAATGGCCAATCCTAAAGGACACTACATGGTCGATGGAAGCGCTTCTGATAGCGTTCCCCATGAACAAGTCCAGGCAGTCACTACATTGAGGAGCGGACGGGTGGTCGACAATAAGGTCAGGTTAAAGGCCCAAGAGAAGGATGATTCCCCAATAAATCCAAAACCACCCATTGCCAGTCCAAATGTTCCAAAGGAACATGCAACTCTTGAGACATCTTTTGAGCCTAGAGCTCCATTCCCTGAATGTCTCAAAGGGCCTCCTTGTGCTGCAAAGCAAGGAGAGAAATTTCAAGAGATGATGGAGATTTTTAAATAAGTTCAAATCAATATCCCTATCATGGATGCCATCCGACAGATCCCATCCTATGCTAAGTTTTTGAAGGATTTATGTACTCAAAAGCGTAGGATGAGGACTCGTAGTCCCAAGAAGATTCTCTTAGCCGAGCAGGTTAGCTCACTCATTCAACATACTATCCCTACAAAGATCAAGGACCCTAGTGCTCCTACCATTCCATGTATTATTGGAGACCATGCTGTTGAGAAAGCCCTTCTTGATCTGGGAGCAAGTGTGAATTTGTTGCCCTTCTCGGTTTATTCACAGTTGGGACTTGGAGAGCTGAAACCCACGATGGTTGTCTTACAACTTGCAGACAGATCCGTTAAGAAACCTCGTGGGATAATTGAAGATGTCATCATCCGAGTGGACAAGTTCTACTTTCCAGTAGACTTCATCGTTCTTGACACAGAACCTATCCTGGATCCCGCCAAACTGATTCCTGTCATCCTCGGCCGTCTTTTCTTAGCTACGGCTAATGGATGCATTAATTGTAGGACCGGGGAGATGGAAGTAACTTTTGGGAATATAAAGGTGAAGTTGAACATCTTCAATGCTTTTCAGCATCCTACGGATACAAAGGAGTGTTTCTTTGTGGATCAGATTGAAGAAACTATAGAAGATTCACTCCCTCACTTTTTGATTGATGACCCACTGGAGGCTTGCCTGTCTCATTTCAATATCAAGGACTTCAATACGGAGCAATATGTTAGTGAGGTTAACTCTCTTCTTGACATTGCGGCCGCAATAGATGTAACGACTCAGGAAAAAGCGCTAGCCACATCTGCGCTATCACCCCAAAGGAACTAGTCTATTTTTGGAGTTCTCCTTAGAATCACTTATAAAGCCCAGTTTCATCTAGTAAATCTAGGCGATGTCGGACTCAACACTTATGACTCTCTTTATAAATCACCCACTCTATGTGGGCTATTTCTCCTTCTTCCCAATATGGAACTGGGGTTGTTACAAACTCCCCCTCGTTAAACTCCTGACGTCCTCGTCAGGGCCGTCATGCAGGGTTTCGATACCTAACAGTGGCTTGGCGTCACTAGGTGGCTCTGATACCATTTGTAACGACTACAGGGAAAGCGTTAGCCACATCTGCGCTACACCCCAAAAGGACTATCTATTTTGGAGTTTCCCTAGAATCACTTATAAAGCCCAGTTTTCACCTAGTAACGAGGCGGATGTGAGACTCAACACTCATGACTCTCCTTTATAAATCACCCACTCTATGTGGGCTATTTCTCTTCTTCCCAATATGGGACTGGGGTGTTACAATTTTGTAACGACCCAGGAAAAGCGCTAGCCACATCTGCGCTATCACCCCAAAACGGACTAGTCGAATTTTGGAGTTTCCGTAGAATCACTTAGTAAAGGCCCAGTTTCACCTAGTAAACTAGGCGATGGTGGGACTCAACACTCATGACTCTCTTTATAAATCACCCACTCTATGTGGGCTATTTCTCGTCTTTCCCAATTATGGGACCGGGGTGTTTACAAACTCCCCCTCTTAAACTCCTGACGTCCTCGTCAGGGGCCATGTTCATGCAGTGTTTCGATACCACATGGCCTGGCGTTACTAGTGTCCCTGATACCATTTTGTAACGACCCAGGGAAAGCGCTAGCCACATCTGCGCTATCACCCCAAAAGGACTAGTCCTATTTGGGGAGTTTCTCTAGAATACACTTATAAAGCCCAAGTTTCCACCTAGTAACATTGGCGGATGTGGGACTCAACACTCATGACTCTCTTTATAAATCACACACTCTATGTGGGCTATTTCTCTTCTTCCCAATATGGGACTGGGGTGTTACAATAGACTTTCCACCTTGGAGAGTACCTAAGGAGCCCTTACCCTTTACATCAGGCATTCCTCCCGTTTCTTCCCTCATCAACCCACTGAAACTTGAGCTAAAACAACTTCCAGCAAAACTCAAATACGCCTTCTTAGGACTTAATGATACTTTTCCGGTCATCATTGCATCAGATTTACTTAAGGACCAGGAGAACAGTTTATTGGATGTTCTGAAGGAACATAAGGAGGCGATTGGTTGGAGTGTTGGGGATCTCAAAGGGATTGACCCCTCCATTTGTATGCACCACATTCATTTGGAGGATAACGCTAAGCCCTCTCATGAGGCGCAACGTCGATTGAATCCCACGATGAAGAACGTGGTCATGGCTGAAGTTGTTAAACTACTGGATGCGGGCATCATTTACCCCATCTCAGACAGTAAATGGGTGAGTCCCATTCAGGTGGTATCGAAGAAGTCAGGTATCACCGTTGTTGAGAACTCGGTAGGTGAGTTAATTCCTCAACGCACGACCACAGGATGGCGTGTCTGCATAGACTACCGGAAACTCAATTCATCAGCTAGGAAGGATCATTTCCCACTGCCATTCATTGATCAAATCCTAGATCGTCTTACCGGCCAGAGTTACTATTGCTTCTTGGATGGATATTCAGGGTATAACCAAGTGGCCTTTGATCCCCAAGATCAAGAGAAGACGACCTTCACCTGTCCCTTTGGTACTTTCGCTTATAGACGCATGCCCTTTGGGTTGTGTAATGCACCCGCTACTTTGTAAAGGTGCATGATGTCTATTTTCTCAAACATGGTGGAGAAAGTTTTGGAGGTGTTCATGGACGATTTCTCTGTCTTTGGACCCTCATTTGATGAATGTCTCCTCAACCTTTCTCGTGTTCTTAAACGATGCAAGGAGACAAACTTAATTTTGAGTTGGGAGAAGAGCCATTTCATGGTTCAAGAGGGTATAGTATTGGGACACATAGTGTCCAAGAGAGGACTTGAGGTTGACAGAGCGAAGGTGGAGTTGATTTCAAAACTTCCACTACCTACTACGGTGAGGCAAATTCGCTCGTTTCTCGGACATGCAGGCTTTTATCGCCGCTTCATCAAGGATTTTAGAAAAATTGCAAGACCCTTGTGCAATCTTCTTGCCAAAGAGACTCCTTTTAATTTTCATGAAGCGTGTCTTAAGGCATTCGAGACCCTTCGATCACTTCTATCATCAGCTCCTATCATAAAGACCCCTTATTGGTCTCTCCCATTTGAGATAATGCGTGATGCATCCGACTACGCTGTCGGTGCAGTTTTGGGACAGCGTGAGGACAAGCTCCCTCACGCTATTTATTATGCTAGCAAAACTCTGATGGATGCTCAAGTGAACTATACAACTACAGAAAAAGAGTTGCTAGCAGTTGTTTTTGCCTTGGACAAATCCCGCTCTTATCTTTTAGGGTCCAAGGTAGTGATCTACTCTGACCATGCCGCTCTGAGGCATTTGATGGCTAAACGGGAGACAAAGCCCTGTTTAATTAGGTGGATTCTCCTGGTTCAAGAATTCGATTTGGAGATTAGAGACAAAAAGGGATCTGATAATGTTGTCGCTAACCATCTTTCCCACATTTCTATCAAGTCTTCTCTCATTCCAGTTCATGATTCCTTCCCGAATGAGCAACTGTTTGAGATTACTTTGAAGGAAGTACCATGGTACGCTGACATTGTTAATTACCTAGCAATAGGTAAGATTCCTTTCCATTGGACTAAGCAAGCAAGAGACCACTTCTTTAAGCAGATCCGATCCTATTTTTGGGAGGATCCTAAGCTCTTCAGGTATTGTGCTGATCAGATCATTCGTCGCTGTATACCTCAAGACGAAGTGCAGAGTGTCCTCTCCTTTTGCCACACATTGGCTTGTGGAGGACATTTTAGTGCTAATAAGACCACGGCGAAGGTCTTGAAAAGTGGATTTTACTGGCCATCCTTATTCAAGGATTCAAACAATTCTGTCGAGTGTGTGATAGATGTCAACGCCTTGGAACACTGTCCCAAAGATACATGATGCCTCTAAACCCCATCTTGATAGTGTAAATATTTGATGTGTGGGGGATAGACTTCATGGGACCTTTTCCGCCCTCTTTCGGATTCGAGTACATTTTAGTGGCGGTGGACTATGTGTCCAAGTGGATAGAGGCTGTGGCTACCAGAACCAACGACCATAAAGTTGTGATTAAATTCATTCAATCTAACATCTTTAGTTGATTTGGAACGCCTCGTGCGATCATTAGTGACGGAGGAAAGCATTTCTGTAATAGGTTTATGAAAACCTTACTCCTTAAATACTCTGTCACTCATAAGGTTGCCACACCCTACCACCCTCAGACAAGTGGCCAGGTGAAATTATCCAATAGGGAAATTAAGTGGATACTAGAAAAAACGGTTAGGCCTGATCGCAAGGATTGGTCCTTGCGACTTAATGATGCACTTTGGGCATACCGTACAGCTTTTAAGACACCGATTGGCATGTCTCCATACCGGTTGATTTATGGCAATGCGTGCCATCTCCCTGTTGAACTAGAGCACAAGGCCTGGTGGGCCGTAAAGACTTTCAATTTCGATATGAAATCAGCAGGATCCCACCGGAGGCTACAATTGAGCGAGCTTGAAGAGCTGCGTAACGATGCTTACGAAAGTGCTCGGATGTACAAGGTAAAAACAAAGGCATTTCATGATAAACACATCCGGCTTAAAACTTTCGTCCCGGATTAGAAGGTATGGCTATACAATTCCAGACTTAGCCTATTTCCTGGTAAGCTCCGATCGAGATGGGATGGCCCATTTATTGTTACATCAATATTCCCTCACGGAGCGGTCGAGCTAAGAGACCCGAAGAGTGGCCAAACTTTCAAGGTTAATGGTCAGAGATTGAAACCCTACATCCAGGGTGTTGAGCATAAGGAAGATGTGGATTCCATCAATTTGAAGGATCCCATCTATTTGGAGTAATTCTTAAAGTGTTTTAAAGTACTACATTTTTGAAAATCCTGCACATACAAGGGTGGATCGATCGTCAGAATTCTAGGATCGATCGTAGCAAGCTAAGATCAATCGCAGCTTGGGATTGATTGCAAAGAGTGGGGATTGATCGTAATCGTGCAGAGGGTCATGTGACCTTTTTAAATACCCCTCTGCAGCTTCATTCCTTCATTTCTCACTTTCCAGCAGCAGACCTGTGCGCCGTTTCTCCCTAACCCTAAGTTCTTGTGCAGGTGTTTGTGAAAAGTACCCAAAGAGAATTTTCAATGTCAAACACCAGCTCTTCATCCTCTCGTGCTCCAGCCGTGGGTAGTCCTTTCATTCACAACCGTTGGCAGCATCATGATCTCAACCTCGAGACTCGCTTTGATATTGTGGGGAAGTTTCGTGAAGATGAAGACGCCAAATGGGCACGCAAGCAATTTAGGCAAAGGCACTTGATGCCCTTGCTACAGCCAGTGCATAATTTTTTCCACCCGCGCTTTGTCCGACTTTTCTATCAGAATATGACCTTTGATTCGGACAAGCCGGGGGTGTTGTCTTCTACTATTATGGGAATTAGGTTTGAAGTCACCATTGAGGATATTGCTGAGGCAATTGGCTGCCCCCATGAGTGCCCTTTTGCGAGATTCACTAAGCCTCCTCCCGAGGTTGACTTGCACTACATTATACAGGATATGTGTGATAGGGAGTATGTAGACACCCGGAGGAATTGTGCGAGTAAGGCAAAATTGCCTTCAAGGGTTTGGTTGGTGGATACGATGCTGAAGCGCAATGTGTGTCCGTTCGGACACAAGACCCATCGAATAGGTGACTTCTTAGCTGCCCTTTATGCTTTTCATAAGAAGTACTGGTTCTCAGCCCCCCAGCTCATATGGAAACAAATGTTCAAGTGTTGGGAAGACAAAGTCGATAAGGGCTTGTTGGGTCCCAACCGGCCAGCTCTACCCTTCCCATTTTTGGTCACCAAACTCGTCCTCAACAAGGGCCTAGCACTTTCGGACATAGACTTTCTCACTTATGAGTCCCAAGTGTCCGGCTATAACTAGTTGACACTTAGCATATCTCACTTGCCACGGCGAGTTCCTGTGGGTGAACCAGATGCTGAGATGGAGGATGCAGCTGCTGAGATGGCTGAGGGAGAGTCATCTATTCAGGGGAGAGTTCTGCTATCACACACCGAGTATGAATTATTGCAAGTGGAACTCGAGAAAATACACAAGAGGCAAGAGGACTTTGAGAAAAGGATGGGAGACACATTGCAGGATATCTTGAGTCGTCTCCCACCTGCCCCGCTTGCCCCATGATTTCCTTTGTGTTTTGATATTCTGGCATTGTATTTTTACTGATGTAAGCACATTGTGTATTATTTTGATAACATCTTCTCAAACAATGTACTGTTTCAATGCCATTTTTGATAAGGAACTTGTGTTTTAAGCTTCATTTTAGGAATGTGAGAATTCTTTTGTTTTGATAATTATTTCATTCATTATACTATATTTGTATTCGCTTGCTTGTTATTTTGGTTTTAGTTGTGTTTTTCAGGATAAGTGTTTTTTAGTCTAAGTTTGGGGGTATGCACAAAGCCATACCGCTCCAATGAGGTTTTTCTTTATCCCTTGTTTTTCCATTCATTGTATATACACATTGGGGACAATGTGTGAGTTAAGTTTAGGGGTATGAATAGACAAACGATATAGACACTTGTTCATTTGTTCATTTTTTTTCTTTTCTTTTGTAAATACATGTTCATATTATCCCTTAGAATTTTGTTGATCTTTAATTTTGATTTACATTTCATTGTTGAGCTTAAGAGAACGAACACATGATTATGCAGTTAGGATTTCTAAATCTTTTTACTTATGTTTGGCTTTTGAGAATTCATTCGTTTCACATTGATATTTCACGAGCACATTGGCACGTGGATTGTGAGGTATGAGCCTTAATGACAACATATCTATTTTCAATACCTCTGATGCAATTGAATGACTTGTTAGATGGATGACCTGGGCAATAAAATGATAAAAAAAAAAAAATGATAAAACAGCTAGTTTGTCTTTGTAGCCTAGTTGACTCGAGTATAAAGCCCCTATGGATGTCTCTACATCTAGTGCCCTAAAGCCATCTAGCTTAGGAGTCATTGGCTGAACACTTGTTACATGGGTCAACTAGAAGCTTAATGGAGTTAAGCTAATACTTTTGTAAATATAATAAAAGGTCGGTAATTAGTAACCATGCCCTGGTTGTTTCATTTGATAAGGTAGTTCAGTGAACTTTGAGGTATTGAGCCATTTGTGTTGATAATTATTTTGACACCTCATATCTATGTGCTGATTTCACCATTCACCAGTTGGAACATTGATAAGCCTTGAATGTTATGCATTCAAGCCCCTTAACTTGCATTTGTTAAACCTTAGTTATTTTGTAATATAATATTTTGTTGTGTTTTTGTGTTTGTTAGTATTTTCAGGTCTTATGGAAAAGGTTACTCTACATCATGGAATTCCTCAATATATGCCAACTTCCTCACATGGCTCGAGCTACTTCATCATTTGGCTCGAGCGATATATGCTTTACTTGGCTCGAGCGATCGATACTTATGGCTCGAGCGATGTTCACTCCTCATAGCTCGAGTGATCTATACTTATGGCTCGAGCGATGTTCACTCCTTATAGCTCGAGTGAAACAATAACTTGGCTCGAGCTAAGTTGATCCAGTCAGAGTCTGAAGTGCGATCTGCGCCGAATTTAGAGGAAAAGAGGATCCTAGAAGACCTGGTCAGTGCGAGAATAGTTCTGGGATCCCTCAAAATGAGTGTTGACTCGATTGTACTGAGAGATGAGAAATTGAAGGTGAGAGAATCCCTTGAAAAGAGGGATTTGAGAGTGAGTTGAGGGATTGATATAGGGTTGGACTTTTGTAATCAGAGGGGGAGGGGGGAATTTCGTGGGCAGCAAAGGCAGAGCTTTTGAGTTCATTGTGAGTTTTGTCCAGCAGCACAAGAACACTCCAGGAGATGTCTTTCTCTAATCCAATAGAGAATTTCAACTCCTCTATGAGTGGCTAATCCCTTTCTTCATAGGGAATTGATGAAACCATTCTCCAAATTCCATGATGTAATTTGATCCATTGTTGGGATTTCCAGAATACGCATGATGATTGTTTAGCTTAGGGAATTGCAAAACTTTTTGTAATCTGTTCTTTGATGGTAATAATCATTCTTGAGTCTATTCAATCTTGTCTATGAGATAGTCTTTTATCTTGAATGAATTCAACATCTTTATTTTCTGTGATTAATGAGGATGATAGCTAAGCAATGATATTAATTGGCATTCATTCAAGAAGCTTGATAGGTCATACTTAGGATTCATAAATCATGCTGCATCTCAGTTTAGTTTAATTCGGGTAGATGATTCATGCAACCTAGGATGGGTTATTCTTGATTTTTGATGACATGCATGCTGTTTAGAGATTGTATATGTCATGCTAGGGAAAGCGGATCGTATCACAAATAGTTGAGGTGATCGATCCGTAATAACCAAAGATGATTTATCATTTTCTTCAAAACAAAAGTATTTTCTTGTCGATGGCGTCGTATGATTGACAATCATACGCACATCATATCATGTGTATACTGAGAATCCCACATGAGTATGAATGATCATTGGAATGAGGTTTGTGGTGGATTCAATCCCTATGTTTATTTCTTTGAATTTCATTACGTAATTAAGCTTCAATTTAGTTTTCAAAACAACCAATTATCTTCTTGAGTTAGATTAGAATTTTATTCTGAGTATTTGATGAACACCCAACTTAGAACAGTCCTTGAGGTTCGATACCCTCAAAAATAGCCCTATCCTATAAAGGATTCGTCCTTTTGCGAGTGGTCTTTTATAATTGATCCGTAAAATCCACATCAAACATATTTGAAGTCTCAGCTAGCCATCTGTAAGTAATCATATTTTGCAAATCTTGAATTGTTGTGAACATGGAGTTTGTTAGTTTAAGCTTGCCACTGACATGCGAACCATTATTCTTGTGATGCGATATTCTTTGTGATAATTTGATCATGCATGATGTTTGTGAGTAACATTTCTGTTAAACCCTCACGAGACTTCACTCGTCCACTAGGAATGCCTAGGGGTTTAAAAGGCTTGTTGCATGTGCTAAATGCAATCATGTTCCCTACGACAAATGAGGTAGCATAGTTATTCATATTTGTTTCATTTTAATTTTTGTTGTGTAATGCTAAGGGACTAGCATTATGTAAGTTTCGGAGTGTGATAAGTGTTGAATGTTACTCATTCAAACTCCCTAACTTGCATATGTTAAACCTTAGTTTGTATTATTATCTAATGTTTTGTTATGTTTAGTGTTTGTCTTACTTTTAGGTCTTAAATGGGAAACACGTGCAAATCTGGAACATTAGGCCTAAAAAGACATCAAGGGAAAGCTGAGGAGCAGAAGAAAAGCCCAGCGATCGATCGCAGAAGACTTGGATCGATCGTAGACGCCTTGGATCGATCGTAGCCTGGGATCGATCATAGCAACCTTGGATCGATCATAATCGATGCTTCCAGAACGTGAACAGATATTTGACGGCAGATAACGATGTAAGGATATTTTGGATCAAATATAGCAGCTGGGCAGGCTATTGTGGGCGCCGAAATCACTTCTCAAAGGACTCCAAACAGCTGGAACTTCAGATTTTTAGCTTGATCTTTCCTTAAGAATCCTTAAGAAAGATCAAAGCTCTTTTCCTTATATATTGTATTTTTTGTCCAAGAGAGGCAGTAGCTCGTTTTAGTTTTATTTTCAGTGTACTTTTTAGTTTTCTTTGGCTTTCTTTTGTTGCTGGATAGTAGGTAGAACTCATCCCTTAGCACTTAATCTCCTTAGAAAGTGGTAATCTCCAATTCAATGGAGATTTCCAATTTCTACATGAGGAACTAAACCTTTTATAAGGTTTTGATGGATTCCATTCCAAGTGCTATGGGTTGATTATGTTTAGCTAGGATCTTGTATATTTTGTATAATGATTGTGTAGCCAAGGATATTGTTCTTCATGTGATATCAAATTGAGTAAAATTACCTTTTCTTGTCTATGAGAAAGTGTTGTTTTCTTGATTCACTTTTATGTTTCCATGATCCTTGATTGAGGGAACTTAGGCTATACAATGATGCTTTTTGACATGAATTTATGAGGGTTTGATGAGTTATGCTAAGGACCACAATTCAATCCATATTAGTTTAACTTAGATTAAATGGAAAGTTTAGTGGAAACCTATGATGCCTCATGCTTTTCCCATAGGATTGTGTAGGCTTTGAGAGGGATTTATATTGCATGCTAGGGAGCTTCAATTATCTCACATTTAAATGATTAGGTGGGTGGTTAGAGTGTAACTAAGATGCTATATTATTTCCTTTTAAAAGTACATTCTTGAGGAGTAGTTGTAAGGGTTGACAACCTTTGCACTCTCACTTTATACTTATGTCAAAAGATCCATGCTAGATGTAGTTCATTTGTAGTATGAGGATTGGATGAAGTCAAATCCTTATACTCTTCCTACTCCCTTTATCCTTAATATAGTTGTTGTTTATTTTTGTTGTTTAGTAGTTAAGATTGTCAAAACCATTTATTTTCATAAGTTGAGTTGGAAGGAACCTTGGAAACTTTGTAACAAAAGCAACCAATACAATCCCTGCGGATTGATACCCTCTTTTAGAGCTATCATACAAGGATTTGATCTAACGCAAGTGGTTTTATAAATTTTAAAGTCGTGCGCACCCGTGTATCATAAGCGTTATGGTGGCCTTGCCCTTCGACGGTATAAACATGAAGTTGAGTGAAAATTGGCTATAAAAGATTCTTACAATACTATACATAAAACTCATAATAAGCCCTTACTAATAGTGGGAACATTTTTGTAGTATTACCTCTTGTTTGTTTAAATACTCATCTCGAATTATGCTCTTACTTCGGTGGAGTATTCGAGTGCAATATTGGATGATTTACATTATTGTCAACGGGATCTTTATGGCATGTCCTCACTTATGTGGAATTTCATAAGTTAAATGCTTTGAATAAATTTATGAACAATATGTGAGAATATTCACAAATATGACTTGTATATATATATGAGTATACGTATGGATAAAATCAAGTAATGAAAATGAAGTGATGGATAATAATAAAGGCTAAGAGCAATGATCCTAAAGATTGACAAATTATTATTGATTGATACTAATACATGTTATTTGTCTGTCCATATTGCTCGGTAGTGGTGGATAGTATTATTTTGCGGATAAAAGAGTAAGTATGGATGTACTTACTGGGACTGATGATATTTTCTTTTATATTTAGTTATTGTTTATTCATTTGCATGTGTTATAAACTGCTCATACAATACATATGCATACTCTGTGAAATGGTAATGATGTGACACTAAGCTGGCCATGTGATGGGGGAGATGGCTGATCCAGTAGACAAAAAAGGTCTTGTCCCAGCTGGTGATGTAGCGGGTGATATGGCTGATCCAGTGGGCAAGAGTCTTGTCCCTAAACCAGGTAATAAGAACAGAGACTGGAATGTCGGTTCCAGTGCAAACCAACAATCTGCTAAGTGAGGGAGGTGTAACAGTGCGTTAATCCGAGGTTGGCCCATTATGACCGGAGTGTAATTTCATGGTGCATTAAGATTGAACAAAGCCTTCACAACGATGCATGAAAACTCATTCATTTCATTCATTATATCTGTCATATGCTTATTCAATAATTCAATTACCTGTTTATATTGGGATGCAGTAGACTCACTTGTTTGCCTATGTAAATGTAATGATGTCATGTTTACATAGATTGTGATGCAGAAAACAAAAGAGAAAACCTCTTCGTCAGTTTTGATGATTATTAGACACTTCTATATAGGGATGTACTATATCCTGGAGGAGAAGTTATTTTGTTGTGAATATGTCTCTTTCGTATTTTGTGTGTTCTAAATTTTAGTAATAGGTTAAACACACTTTTGGTACCTGTGGTTTACTCGATTATCAAATAGCTACCTCGTTTGTTAAATATATCACAGGTGGTACCTGTAGTTAACATAACTACCGAGTTAGTACTCTCGTCAGGATTCCGTCCAAAAAATGAACGGAGTGCCACGTCACTATCAATTAAAATGCGATACGTGTCCAGTTGACCAAATTTGAATGTCACGTCAACCAAAAAACAATAAAAAATAAACCTTAAAAAACAAAAACACTTAAAAAATCCTTTAACTTTTTTTTTTTAAAAAAAAAAAAAAAAAAAAAAATTTAAACACTGGGGGTGGCCGGCCACCCCCCATTTTGGTCAAGGGGGTGGCTCCCTATGCTGGCTAGGGGTGGCCAAACCACCCCCATGGACCATGGGGGGTGGTTTGGCCACCCTTAGCTTGCAAAAGGGGGTGGCCGCGCCACCCCCTTGGGCTATTGGGGGTGGTTTCAGCCACCCCTTTTGCAAGCTAGGGGTGGCCGAACCACCCCCATGGACCCCCTGGCCAGCCATAGTCAAGCCACCCCCATTGTTTGGAAAAAAAAAATTTGTTTTTTGTTTTTTAAAAGTTTAAGGATTTGTTAAGTTTTTTAAGATTTATTATTTTATTATTTTTTGGCTGACGTGACGTTCAAATTTGATCAACTGGACACGTGTCGCATTTTAATTGGTGGTGATGTGGTACTCCGTTAATTTTTTTGACAGAATCTTGACGGGAGTACTAACTTGGTAATTATGTTAACTATAGGTATTACTTGTGATACGTTTCAAAAATAAGGTAGCTATTTGATAATCGCGTAAACCACAGGTACCAAAAGTGTATTTAACCCTTTATGAATTATGGTTTGTAATATATCTAAATAGCTTAAGGTTGCAATTGTATGCCGTCTATGGCATATGTTGCAACCATCTTTTATTTGGTGCATATAGTATGCACATGTTTGTAATATTAAAACATCTAACATATGTTAATTCACGAGGTATTTCAGTTAGCTCTATTGTGCAATTTAGTTGTTCCTTAGTGTTTTTAAAAGAAAAAAAATATATCCGCTGCGAAACTGATCTCTGAGGTAGTAATGTCACGTGAAAACCGGAGGTTTCTGCTTACGATTTTATTGATCTAAAACTGGGGCGTTACAAAATTGGGGGTGGCCGAAACCACCCCCATTGGCTAAAGGAGCCACCCCTTCTATTTTTTTTTTAATATTTTATATTATTCTTATTGGGGGCATTTATGTCCTTTTACAAATTTAACGTTTAAAAAGAAAATATTCCGTCTAATTTGACATGGTTGATTGACGGAAGGGGACAAAAGGTAACGAAATGGTAGTCCAAGGGGGCAATCTGGTCAGATCAATTTATGGGGGCAAATTGACAATGTCTAGTAGTTTATGGGGGGAAAAAGTAATTACCCCCTTTTTTATTTTTCTACTCTTTTCATTATATCTCAAAGACTATTTACGTGCAAGAGTCCATAGACTTAATGGACAAGGTAGCCGGCCATGCATAGTAATTTTAAATAGATTTTATCTTTCATAGATAGTTGGAAGACTTACGACACTGCTTGTTAGGCAAAAAGTCAAAAGTCTCCGAATTAAATTATGACTTCACCGAACTCAAGTGATAACTATTTATTTACTAAATGGAGTCCATACATGTCTAAAGACATATTCGTCAATTCCAAACTTAAAAATAAAGTGATATACAAAAAGTACGGTTTCGGCAAATGAATAGTCATTATCTTGTTAGAAAAGTCAACGAAATGACTTTTATCGAAATTCTATGAAAAAACAGAAAATTTCATTATAAGCACAACGAACTTCGGCTTGACTCAATCTGAGTCCGTATGACTCAGTTTTTATCAATTAAAAGTTTTAAGGTCAAAAAGACCTTTTCGCCCTTAAAGACTTCAAAATAATATCAAAAATTTTCCAAACTTTTGAAGCATCTCTGAAACAATTATAGAAGCCAAATTATAATGTTTTCTCAACATTAATCATTCAGTTTCATAATAAATTTAAGAAATTTAAATTCCCCGAATATTATCCGTGATGTGATTATTATCTGTGCTACAATCTCTGCGTCCCTTAAACAACCAACCTTTATGCTAACACGGTTGGTCAATTACCTGGGCTTCCATCCTGATTGGGTTTTATCGCTTGTTATTTATTATGTTCCTTTTCTTTGGCCTTCATAGTTTGATCGGGATTTGCAGTTCAAGCCCAATCACTATAATTTGAAACTTTGGCTTTCAAGTCTATTTTCCCGACCTGAGTTGATCGAGCATATATCTGGACTATCAAACATCATTCATAGACTAATCAAGGCCACTGCACCATGTTGCCTAATTTCCATTCAACTGCTTAAGCCAAGTGTTTACCATTACATAGTTTCCCAACAGGTCAATATATCTTTTTCACTTTCGCCCCAAATCGTGCCACATTATTGTGAAATTTTTTCGAGACAAAACAATATGATGGTAATCATTCGAATTCCACTCTCTCACCCTTTATTTGTTCTCATTTCCTAATCTTATTATTATTGGCATAATTGGCACTATTATTCTGAAGGGGACCTATAAACCAAAATGTAATCATAGTCTTTAATTTGTTGCTATTAGCATTATTCTTGTTTATTTCATTTCATTTTTTTTTTCATTCCTAACTACTCATCAACCCTAGTAATTAACGCACAACCAATAAAGGATGTTAAACTTGTAATAATTAGTCATCACGCCTAGCTAGAGCAACAAATAGTCTATATGATGGTACTGCGTGCATGTGTTTTTGTTCCATAACAGTTGACCAACGCAATTAATAGTCAAAAGCCTAACATTTTTTCTTCTATTTTCAAAACAACAATAATTAAAGGGGTGGGTGCGGGCTGTCTGCTTATTATTATTATTATTATATAATGACAATCGAAGTTGCAGATCAGGGCTTAAGGTTCCATCAGGTGTAACACGATTAAAAATTAACTTTTTTCTCAAGATTATCATTTATATTAATTCGTTTTAAATCCTTTAATTTAAAACCCTATTTATATGATATCACTGATATAATGTTTTTTCCTTTAACACTGGATACCAACTTTTGTTGTAAATAGTAGTGTTGTATTCTACAGTAAGTCGATATTTTAATTTTGGTTCTAATGAAATATTGTCCTCATTGAATATTCCGAATAAAACTTCAATGATTTATTTAGAAAATTTTAAGATATTTATATTACGGGTCGTTTTAAAATTCTGCATCACTATATATCTTTATGTATGTATATGTATATACTCCTTTTACTATATCTACTTATTTAAAGATACCAAAATAAATAATAGCGGCTATATAGATATATATTTATTTATTTATTATTTATTATATTTTATGTTTTTATTACAAGTTATAATATATATAATAGATGAATGTTTGCCGATGATTATTTATATGATTGTACTTTGGCATGGGCTTGGTGAAGTTCCTAACTATTATAATTTCCACCGTAAATTAGACGCTGTCAGCATTGGTTGTTGAAATCATCTCACTAATTGTTTAAATTTTTCTATATTTTACAAGCATGTAAAGATCATTATGTCGAAACTCTTTTTTTTTTTTCTAATCGATAAACTTGTTATTCTATCTTTTTAGAAAATTTAATGATCTTGTGTATATATTTTTAATATAATTAAATTATCCTTTTTTGCTTTTTAACTGGTAAATCGAATGAATTCTGCAAGTTATATCTAATTACTTTTCCCAACGCTTGTGCAAGATGCGCCGGGAAAAATAGTGTCGATAATAATAATAAGCGTCAGTATTTTAATATAAACACCGACAAATAAGCGCCGGTATAGTGTTTATTTTTTATAGTATCACGAAAACTGCAATAAGGTATGACAAATTGGGAGATTTTTTTTTATTTTTTTATTTTTTATTCCAGACAAATTGGGAGATTAGTGGTAGGCTTTAGTGAAAAATTATTTTTTTGACAACCATTTTTTTTTTCTTTTCCAATTTTGTAGCTAGGTTTTAAGTTTTTTGATCATTACTATCAAATTTTGTTCTGAAATTGGATGTAATTAAGTTATAAGCTTTCTGTACGTACTCCTTTTGGAGTGTGTTAATTTGAGGCTTAAGTTTCAAAGTTTCATTTACCACTCGTTCTTCCAAATACTTAAAAAAAGAAAAAAGAAATCATAGTTTAGAACTATTGCTTGTAATTAAATCGGTGGAAATATGATCAATACACATCAGAATTACTTATTTCTTATCATATTTATAGAATGCAGTGGTGCAGTCCGGTGATAATTTAAAATAATTATGACCATTAACACCAAGCAGTTTGAGCATTATCTAAATTAATTATGGCCATTGAGTTCTTAACAAAAAGGTATTCTTCTACAATTGTGCGCATCCATATATAATTTAAATTCTAGTATAATTAATTAATTAACCTCAGTGGAAAAAAGTCCTTATTGTTATAATGAGTGAATGTATATATTTCGAGGAGCAAGATAATATTTAATATTTAACTTACAAATTTGGCATCATAGCCATTGGGAGATCTTTCACAACAATATTTTGGGTTAGTGGATCAATAATCTCCCATTCGCCCGCCGTGTCCAATAATATTGCTGGATCAAACTTGAGAGTCCCAGAATTTATGGCTACCACTTTCTTCCACTCATTTATAGTATGTGGAATGGAGATGCGAGTCCTATTTCCTTTGGTCCACACAAGTGGCCCAAGAGAATGGGGGATTGCTGTAATGATAGGGAAGCTCGACCTGTTAAGCCCAAGAACCAGGCTCGCTAGAACTGCAAAACCCCCTAACACAGCGAACTGACTATGAACCACGCTCAGCAGGGAAAGAGTCACACCCAGTGAAGAAAAAGACGCTCTGAAGGGAAGGTGGAGCAGAGATCAAGGAGTGAGGGCTCCAAGATTCACCAAAGATCAAGGGAGCCACGCCCAACTGGGAAGGAGTCATGCCTGATAAGGAAGAAGACGCCCCTGAAGGAAGGTAGAGCGGAAATCAAGAAGTGAGGGCTCTAAAGGTCCTGTCAAAAAGGCCAGGAATCACGGCCCACCGTGAGTAAAGAGACAGCATCACCAACTCAGAGGCAATTAGACAAACCCATTATATAAGCATGTGGGAGGCACGAAGAGAGCTACAAGCGATCAATCATCACTCATACACTTTCAATTCTTATTATCCCTCATTTACAACCCCTCACTGACTTTAGCATCAAAAGTGGTGTCGCCACCGTCCCTCTCCCCTCCGAATTGTGCGGCGCAGCACCACTTATCTCCTTTTTGTCGTGCAAGCTTCCACATCATCAGACACCAGGCGAGACAACTACATTAACAGCAAGAGACCCCAAGTGAAGTTCGTTTTTGAAGCTAGGCATGTATAACTATTCCAATTGGTGTTTGATGAAGAAATTGCATGTATGAAGTCAAAAATCATACATTATCTACCTGGGACTTTGAAAAGAAGAAGGGTTGGGTTTTTCTAGAAATAAAATCCTCTCCATTTCATCTATTTTATGGTTCACATTTTATTCTCTTGCAACTAACGGTATATATATATATATATATATAATGTCACATCATTTAAAAACTTTAAATAACACTTACGTAGCATTAATCTAAGGATCGAATATGCACAGTATGTACAGACTGAACTAAATGGGAAGAGTACTGTATACTATAACAACAATTAAAAGGGCTTAAAGTTTTTTTTTTTGAATGATGATAATGATGTGTTAATTACAAAAATGCTCCATTAATTGCACCTTAATTAGTGAGTGTCATCAGAATTCAGAACTCTTTGATTTTATTATTAATCTGTCCTATTAAGACATTCGAAGACTCTTTTCGTTCATTGATTCCTTAGTACTGTATCCAAGATTTAAAGGAGGGCTAAAGTAACCAGCAAGTCTTGAAAGTAAATCACAAAAAAAAAAAAAAAAAAACTAAAGCAGAAGACAAGCTAGGAAGAAAAATCCCTGGTCACCACGACATTCAGGTGGGTTACCAAAAATGAAAATGAATGATAGCGCGCGCAGGTGGTGAAGTCTTAAAGGTGTGAGGTGAGCAAAGTCTCTCTCTTTCTGCAACAAGCAGAAAGCTCATGTGTGTGTGTGTTTTTTTTTTCTTTTGTATCACGAGCTGAAATGTTATAAAAATATGGAGATTATATTATGTCCTCTAATCATACTTCTGAGACAGTGACTGTTACACAATTGATATTTGATCCGATTAGTTAATGCTTGTCTGGCGCGTGTTATTGCGCATGTACTTATCAACTGAAACATTCCTGACTTTCCCTTTGTGGTCACACTTCACACTAGATGGGTTCATGGTAAGCTGTCTTTTACATTTTATTAAATTTGATTTTTCCTCTCTGATAAGAGGGTAGCTAGTTTGACTGTTAACTAATATTAATTTTAGAAGAACAAAAAAAAAAAAAAAAAAAAAAAAATTAATTTACTCAATAAGTTTGATAATAATTGAGAAATGTAAAGCATTATTTAAAGCTAACTTAACGTAGATTTTTAAATAAAATCACCCGGAGGGCCAAAAAAATATATTCATCGAGTCACTGATAATAGTTTAAGTTTGCTCATTTTTCTTATTAAAAGTAAGTAATATCATAACTTGCTTTCTTCTAATTCTTACGTTTTACAATTAGTTTTGGAATATAATTTAATCATTAATCTTGACCTTAAAATGATGTATTATTGTATGAAATCTGTAACGACCCGGCTTTTAAACACAATTCGTAAGTGGAAAAATATCATTTTTCACTTGACATTACTAACATATTAATACATTACGTCAGCAATTTCACAGCGGAATAAATTTTATTTTTCTCTAGTGTCTACACCAACAGCTATTGTATAAACCTCTATTGAAATAAATATTAACTATGTAAATTATTACATCATTAGCTAAACATTTATATCTATTTAGCCAAAAGTGCCACAGACGGCACATCAAAATATATACATATCAAAAATAGACTATAGTCAAGTTAGTCTATAACAAAATTTGAGACAGTTAAAAGCCTCATCAATACTAACCAAGTCAGGCGTAAGGGTCCTTTCCTTGAGCCTCCTCACCTACAACATGAGCTGTGAAATTGAATAATTATCACAATTTTACAGGCGAATATATGAGTTCATAGTCCCAATCAGTATAATAGAAATATACCTTTGTTATATATTGGGAAATAATCCATCATCAAAGGCCCGACGGATTGCATCCAAGGCCCAACAAATAGACGAAGGCCCCTTGACGGGCCCAGGCCATCAAAGGCTGCAATAAGAGTCGGAAGCCCTTTCGACTCATCTGTTTCATGATCTCGGTCGCTAATAAACAGTAGCCATTCGCATGGTGGCAAAATGATTTGACTCATCCCTGCAGAAGATCACAGGAATCCTACTATGTATCTAAGTGACATAGAGACAGAGATTATCTTTCTCATTATTGAATAGTGTCCAGACAAGATTGGACTTTATTGCTCCTAACCATAGATTAATTCTGGGCCGCATGATCCATTTCCGATCACAATATCCCCAATCGCTGGAGTCTATTTACAGCCAGTTGGATCCACGTGGCCTGATCTCCCAAGAAGGATAATTCAGCGTATCTTGTATTTCCTATTTCAAGCCACACAAAAAAGTACACTTCGAAGAATGCTTGAAGTCGCTTATGCATAATACAAAGCTCTCATTGGACCGACATGTGTCCATGAGGACACATCACCTTATTGCTTCATAGGAAGTCATGCCTTGGTCAACACGGTAAGGCACGCCACTCCTTCCCAACACATCATTCGACTATAAATGAAAGGTTCAGGTAACCCTAAAACATAACTGCCATTTCTCATAACTGAGAGAACAAGAGCTTTGTCAAAACTTTCTTTTAGCCGTTCTCATCGTTCAAACTTTCTTTCAGTTAAGTTTTTACTAACGCCGATGAGGCGTCCTCACACTCCAACACACATGCCTAGCTTAAGCATCAGAATGTCCTCAACTTCGGCCGAAGATTCTCTGACCTTTCTTTCTCCTTGCAGAAGCAAGACAATCAAAGTAGTTCAAAGGCCCGATCCCTCTCGGCCTCCGGTGCAGTTATTCAACTCCTCGGCCCATCCATACAAGGAACCACCGGAAATGCACCAACAATTTGGCACCATTTGTGGGAACGACTTAATTCTCCATAGCCATGTTGTTCTTAACTACGTTTTGTGCTTCAAAGAAAGAATCGTCATGGAGGCTACTTTGTTGGGGATCATGATTATAAAAACATCATACGCAGCGAAAAAATAAAAAGCATATGATCGTAACATACTTTAAGAGGAAACATAACGTTTAATTATTCTAGTAATAAGAAAAACAACAAGTTTGTAGTTACTTACAAATTGTGTGGGCCTCTTTTATGCATTTAGAAATATTTGCATGAGGCTTTGAATCCTTCTTTATATTTGTTGTTGATGATCTTCAAAGGTTGAAGAACAATGCCAAGAACACCAAGAACTTTTAGATCTTAAAGATCTAGAATCACCAAGGACTTGAAGGAGCTTCGAAGAACACGATGAACATGATGAACATGAAGAACAAAATTCTTCAATCTTCAGATCTTTTTTCGGCAATGCAAAATTGCTTGACACTTCTCCAACTAATGGCTCCTCCTCCTAAGGTAAAAACATACCTTGAGGTAGATTTCCAAGAATCACGATCTGACTAGAAGTTAGAATCTGTGTAACCAGTAGCTATCAAATCCTCACTTTGGTAGACAAGCATATATTCATTCGTTCTCAGTAAATACTTGAGTATATGCTTAACCGCTACCCAATGTTGTGGACCAAGATTAGATTGATACCTACTGACCATGCCCACCGCAAAACATATGTCAGGTCTAATGCATAACATGACATACATGAGACTTCCCACAACTGAGGCATAGGGAATATTTCTCATCTGCTCTTCCATCTCAGATGTCTAAGGACACTGATCCTTGGATAGAGCTATTCCATGCCTAAAGGGCAACATCCCTTTCTTGGAGTGTAACATGCTAAACCTTGCCAAGACCTTATCTATATATGCTAATTGGGATAAGCCTATCATCCTATTCTTGTGATCCCGCAAGAGTTTTATCCCTAGGATGTAGCTTACTTCTCCCAAGTCATTCATATCAAACTGTTTAGACAACTAGATTCTAACTACTGATAACGTACCTACATCGTTTCTAATGAGTAGTATATCATCTACATACAACACTAAGAATGTTACTACATTATGCCGACACCTTCTGTACACACATGGTTCATCGAGGTTTTTTTTAAAACCATATTGTTTGATAGTTTCATCAAACCTAATGTTCCATGATCTGGATGCCTGCTTAAGTCCATAAATGGACGTTTGCAATTACAAACGATATCACCTTGGCTCTTAGCTATAAATCCGTCTGGCTGCATCATATAGATGTCCTCGCCAAGTTGCCCATTTAAGAAGGCAATCTTGACGTCCATTTGTCAAATCTCAAAGTCAAGATGAGCTGCAATGGCCAAGAGTATCCGAATGGACTTAAGCATGGCTATTGGCGAAAAGGTTTTCTCATAGTCGATCCCTTATTTCAAAGAAAAACCTTTTGCCACTAACCTAGCTTTGAAGGTTTCAACCTTCTCATCCACTCCCCTCTTCCTCTTATAAACCCACTTACACCCAATGAGTTTAATCCCATTAGGCTCTTTTACAAGAGTCCAGACATTGTTGGAATACATGGATTCGAACTCATTTTCCATAGCCTTGACCTACTGGTCTGCATCTGTATTGTTTACTGCTTCATCATAAGTCCTTGGATCTGATTATAGTTCATCAGAGACAGCCTCATGGACTTCTCCTAAAAACATGAATCTATCAGGAGCCCTGAAAATCCTCCCACTACGACGAGGCACCATAATTTTCAATGTCACTTCTGTAGTAACCTGTGGTGTATTTGATACAACCACATCATCTTCAAGAATGACTAAAGATAATCCATCCCTTACTTCAATCATTTCATCCAAAACCTCCCTACCTTTAGGCTTAAAGTTGTTTACATAGTCCTCCTCAAGAAACTTAGCATTTGTAGCAACAAATACCTTCTTATCCTCAAGACTATAAAACAAATATCCCTTTGTACCTTTTGGATATCCAACAAGCAAGCATACTTATGTTTTGGATTCCAACTTATCTGTTTTCCCTTCAGCACATGTGCTAGGCACCCCCAAACGTGGATATAATTAATACTAGGCTTGAGCCCGATCCATAGTTCAGTGGGTACCTTGGAAACAAATTTAGATAGAACCAAATTAAGTATGTATCCTGCTGTTTGTAAAGCATATCCCCAAAAGGACATAGGTAGAGTAGCATAACTCATCATAGCCCTTACCATTTTTAAAAGAGTTATGTTTCTTCTTTCTGACACACCATTCTGTTGGGGAGTCCCCGGAGTGGTCAATTGGGATATAATCCCTGCCTCTGACAAATGATCCTTAAAGTCTACAAGGAAGTATTCACCACCTCGGTCAGACCAAAGGGCTTTGATATGTTTACCTAATTGTTTTTTCTGCCTCAGCCCAAAACTCTTTGAATTTATTAAAAGCTTAAGACTTTCGATGCATAAGGTAAACATAACCATACCTTGAGCAATCATCAGTGAAAGTGATGAAATACTCATAACCACCTCTAGCTTGGATACTCATAGGACCACATACATCAGTATGTACTAACTCAAGCAATTCTTTGGCTCCATACTCTTTTGCAGAAAAAGATCTCTTGATCATTTTGCCTTGCAGGCATGATTCGCAGACTGGATAATCATTAAAGTCCAATGGGCCCTAGAGCCCATCATTAACCAGTCTTTGAATCCTTTTAAAATTAATATGACCAAGATGTAGATGCCAAAGATAAGCTTCATTAGTAGAAAGAAACTTCCTCTTCAAAGGTAAAACATTATGAATAGGTTCTACAACAGAATTATTAACAGCATTTAAATCAGGAGTAATAATATACAAACCATTGATAATCATTTCAGAACAAATAAAAGTTTTGCCCTTCTTTATTACCGTTGTATCCCTCAAAATAGAGGTATACCCACATTTACCGAAAAATGTTACAGAAATTAAATCTCTGCGAATTTCAAGCACATAAAGACGGTCTATTAATATTAATACTCCAGAATTAAAATAGAATTCAACAATTCCAATGGAATGGACTGAGACCCTTGTTCCATCACCGAGTGTCATGCTCATCTCTCTTTTATTCAATTTTCTGGTTTCCTGAAACCCTTGCAAAGAATTGCAGACATGATTAGTTGATCTTGAATCCACACACCAAGTACCCGTGGGATTCATAACTAAACATGTTTCAACCAAAAAGGATGAGCATAAACCTTTCAGCAACAAAGTTGCTAGCCGGTTTTTCCTGCTTCTTTTTCTTTATGCCTTTCAGCTTGGAATTTGAAGCATGAGCATAATTTACTGAGACTTTACTCCTCAAGATGCTTTCTGCTGCTATCAGCTCATTCATCAATTCAACTAAAGTGTAGTCCTTCTTGCTCATGGACACATTTAGCCTAAACTGATTGAATGAGCTGGGTAATGACTGTAGAATCATATCTACCTGAGACTCACCATCAATCTTAGCACCTAGAACCTATAGTGTATAGAGTAGGGCTATCATAGATAAACAATGCTCCTTCATTGGTGTACCCACAGCCACCTTTGTACTAAGCAAAGACCTTATCATATCTGCCTTGGCAGCATGACTCTGCTCCCCAAACATCTCCTTTAGGATTCCCATCATGAGTGAAGCATGATCTACTTCCTGAAGTTGATGTTGAATTACATTTGACACGGAGGCTAGAATGTAACACTTGGTCATCTCATCAGATTTCTTCCAGCAATTAAATAGCTGTGAATCATCCTCAGATGCACCCTCAGCTGGAATAGGAGGACATGCCTCTGCAAGCACATACTTGTGCCCTTCCACAGTTAGCACTATGTCCATATTACGTTTCCAGTCCACGTAATTTGGACCCGTTAGCTTATTTTGATTTAATAAGGTGCAAAATGGACTAAACAAAAACATTTTCTAGCTTCTGAAAAAATATATATAACATTGTACATAATCAGGCATATACTCATATTCAGCATTTAAATAAACATGTGAACCCAAGGAAACACATATATATTAAGAATGCTACGACAACCTAGTTCCTTAAATCAAAAATACCCTCTGCATGGAAGCAAGGCTCAAGGCCAAGACAAGATATCTTTAATCACCCAACTAGATAAGAATTTCTCTTTTTATTAATGCATACAGTCATTAACAAAGACCATCATTAATACTATTAAGCTATTAATGAACTGCCGTTTTCCTTTGGTCTCTAATCTTAAGAACCATAGTTCTGCATGGAGATTAGTCAAGTGTATACCGTCAAGTTGTTCCATTGTGAATGTCAAGTAACTCCACCGCGTGGTGGTCATTCCTGATGCATAAAACACAACTTCCCTATCCAATCCAGAAATCTACCTGTAATCTATGAAACAAAACATCCTCAGCATGGAAGCAAGGCTCAAGCCCAAGACAAGATATTTTGCCTTCTTCTTACTTTGTAGACTTATGACGAAGACCGTGAGATTCCTCTTATGGTTTCTCGCTCCCACTTGATAATTTAAAACTTATGGGTTTTCATAACAATTCCCCTTTTCTTTGCAACTGCAACTTTGCCACTATGTTTTCATAGAAACATCCTCTTAATAGAATTAGGAACATTAACCCCTATCCATCCCTTTTTCTTTGTGTTCCAATGAATAAATTCTAGTCCACGTATTTTGGTGTTGTACAAATATCTACCTAAATAAATAGGCAAATAAATACATGTTTTACTCGTAAGTGCACAAGATCAAAACGATAGTATATTATGCAAGCACGAAATCATTCCCACGAGGATTGGTGTAAATTATGCTTTAAAAGAAATTCCTTAAAAAGATATTTGAATGAGACGAAATAAAAAATAGAATTGAAATAATAAGATAAAAGGGTAAGGCTTTGATTTCCATTGCTAATCATACTCAAATAAAGTAAACAATATGCACAATACTACAATCATATCAAGATACTCAATGTTTGTCAGTTTAAAGGCATGGGTGTATACTTTAAAAGCTATTGATCTCCCTAAGCAACGAGATTAGGTATGAATATATACTCTAACTCTTCTTTTTCTTAAAGGATTTAGCATAGGTGTATACTAAGTTGTTCTTCAAGAAAGTATGAATCTATAGAGATCGACAAACACACAAAAACCTACTACATGGTCTATATTCCGGTCTTTCATGTTGATTACCCCAAAAACCTGCAATTGGTTCTTTTGTCACTCTACTAGGCCCAAGACTCGGTCATCTAAATTGACCTAGATAACAATCTATACATGTTATATGCATAGATGATCAAACCCATATATAACCCATATGAAGAACGAACAAAAATATGAGATAAATCAATTAAGCATTAAAACATAAATTGTAGCAAAACAAATTGAAACCTTAAAGAGACATGATTAGAGCTTCAATCGAGCCCTAACTAAAGTATTAGCTATACATAATTCAGATGAAAATCATCCTCGTAAGAAAAAAAAAAAAAAAAAACCGAAAATAAAGAAAAACTAAGAAAAACCCTTCTTTGAAGTCTTTGATTCTTCTCCTTAAGCTTGTGTCTTTTAGATTTGGACGAATTAGAGGAATATTTATAGAGTTTGGAGCAACCCTAGATGATCTCATGCAGCCTAGGAAGTCCAAGATTGAGCTGGAGTCAGATTTGTATCTTTCCAAAACAAGTCTGTCAACTTTAGTATTTTCTAGCGCTTGAGCGCCAAGGATGGGTGCTCGATCGCTAGGCCGCTCAAGCGCAAGTATTGAGCGTTCGAGTGCAAGGGCGCTTGATCCCCTGGCTTCGGTGTTCGATCTCCTTGGCTTCAGCATTTCACCAAAAATCTCCTAAGCTCGGAATTTGACGAATTTGATTGCTTTTCTTCCAAAACCTAAAAAAGACAAGTAAACACAAAACATCATACTATAATGAAACTAAGAGATTAACAAATGTTAATTAAGGGGCTTGAATGTGTAATATTCAGCACTTATCATACTTTCAAACTTACATATTGCTAGTCTTTTAGCAATACAAAACTAAAAATAGAAAGAAACAAAATATAATAATTACTCTACCTCCTCTATCGCGAGAAACACGATTGCATTTAGCATATGCAACAAACCTTTTAAAACCTTAGGCATCCTTAGTAGGACGAGTGAAGTCTCGTGAGGATTTAATAGGAATGATACCCACAAACATTATGCACAATTCATGTTATCCCCAAGATTAAAGTGTCACACAAAGCAATGATTCTCATTCATAAATAAGCTTAAAAGGATAAACTCCAACTTCAAAATAATATGAATTCCAAAGTCTAACTACTCACAATTGACAAGCTGAGATTTCACAAGTTCAATTCAGTGTAAAGTGAACCAACACATAATCACGAGGCTTCAAATTAGTTCTGATGTGCAATGACTCAATGTCTCAAAGATCACTAGGGTCCTCATTGAATTGAACAACCATGGCATAGCAAAAAGAGTCTTTTTTTTTTTTGTCAAGCTGTGCAATGCTCAATTATTTTAAGCTTTCTAATTGACCCTTGTAACAAGTGTTAGGCCAATGCTCCCAAACCAGATGGCTTTAGGGCACTAGGTGTAAAAATACCCCTAAGGCTTACTCTCGAGTAAAAAAGGCTACAAAATTAGGCTTAGCTATAACTTCAACCAATCCGGATTTCTTACCTTTTTGATGTGAACATTCATTGCTTAGTGAGGCAAGAATCCTGATAGCAGATTATTTTACTTTATTTTTTTAATATGCCAAGGTATTCATGCAACAAGTCACCTAGCTTCACTCTAGACATTGAAAACATATACAATCAAGTTCACATGTCATACCTTACAAACTATGTGCTAATGTGCTTGTGGTAATTCAAATTGAAACAAGTGATTCTCAATTGCCAAAAGTAAGAAACAAGACTCAGAATCTTAGTCATATGATCATATATTCAACATTCTAAGCTCGTCAATGAAATTTAAATCATAGTTCAGATCAACCAAATCTAAAGAATAACATGAATATGTAATTTCAAAATTTGTGGACAAAGTGTGTGTCTTTTCCATACACCCAAACTTAAATTACACGTTGTCCTCAATGTGTAGATAAAATTGAAAGATCATACCAGGGAGATAGAAAATCTAAATGGGGAAGCATGGCTCATAGCATACCCCCATACTTGAATGTAAGAACACTTGTCCCTGAAAAACCAAATACTAAACAAAACAAATGAAAAACTAAAAATATGAAAACAAACAAAAACTAAAAACAGAAAATAAAAATGAAAACAAAAACAGAAAAACAAAAGGTTCCAAAGTTACAGCCACGCAGGACATGAAGTGGCATTAGTACCACTGTCCTAGAAGATGTCGCTCGAGCACAGCGTCCCATGGCTTGAGCGCCAATTTTGTGCAGTAGTCGAACTTGAAACGAAAACAAAAAAGAAAACACACAAAACAAAATGGAAATATGGATGCAGGAGCATCAGTACTACTATATGTACAAAAATAAAAAGACAGCAAAATAAAATAAAAACTAAAATGAAGTACAAAGAAAATAGAGGGCAGTGCATTCAACAACATCATTAATGCTGATTGGGAATTTGTGCTCAAGCTCTATTCTCCTTTTGGATTACCTCCCAAGTAGTGTTAAGTTTATAGTCTTCAACCAGACTGTGGACATTCATGCCATGTGCTTGGCTCCATCACTCCTAAGGACTATAACAGCCTTGAGCTGCTCGTGCCTTCTCAGGTTGGGTACGCTCTATGATAGGAATTTCCCATTTTTCCTTTCACTCAAATCCTCAGCCAATTGCCCTCGAGGTTGTCTAAGGGTCCATTCAATCTCTAGATCGTATGATGGTTAGGTTTTGTGATCGGCGACCCTAAATAAACAACAAAGAAAAATTGGATTCTGCAATTGACAACAGCTTCAGTGCTGTGTTTGGAGAAAGGTGCTCGATCCTCCTGGATTGGCGATCGAGTGCAGTGGTGCGATCGATCCACTTGAATCTGGCGCTCGATCCCTCTGATGCACTCAATCCAGTGACTATGGCGCTTGAGCGTCTTCTGCAGAATTAGAACAAAATTCAAAAAAACAGAAACTAAAGCAAAAGTCAGTTTTTTTTTTTTTTTGAGACGAACATAAACACAAATAACTAAAATAAAAGGAAAAACTTTAAAAACACAATTTAACACAATCCCCAATAACGGCGCCAAAAACTTGCGTAAATATCCGCCTTTTTTTTTTTTTTGGACAAACTGTGTAATGCTAAGTTATTTTAAGCTTTTTAATTGACCCTTGTAGCAAGTGTTAGGCCAATGCTCCCAAACCAGATAGTTTTAGGGCACTAGGTGTAGAGACACTCTAAAAGCATACTAACTCGAGTAAAAAAGGCTACAGAACTAAACAAGCGCAATTCTCTTAAGCTTTCTAATTTACCCTTGTAACGAGTGTTAAGCCAATGCTCCCAAACCAGATGACTTTAGGGCACTAGGTGTAGAGACACCTTTAAGGCTTATTAACTCGAGTAAAAAATGCTACAGAATTGGGCATAAAAAAAATTTCTATGATCTAGGATCATGAACTTCAAGTAAAAGCATGCTTTGATCAATATAAAAACAAACTAAAGTAAATGATGTTTTTACTCACATAGTTCTTTAGCCTCTTCAAGGATGCTAGGAGATTCTGGTTTATCATCTTGTTGTGATTTCTTCATCTTCTTCATTGTTGATCTTTGAAGGTGAAGAAGCTTTGCCAAGAACGCGAAGAACACCAAGTTTGAGAAACTCCAAGATCTTCAAAATACTTCTAATTCTTCAAATAACTTGTTGTAGAACTTCAAGGATGGATGAAGAACAAGATGAACTTCGAAGAACACTTGTTTTTGAGAATTTTGGATCTTATTCTTGATGGCTGAATATGACAAAGAGCGTGGTCTCTCCCTTTGAAGCAATAGAAAAAAAATTCTCTTCTATTATTTTACTCACTAATCTAAAGAACTAAGAACATAGAGTTCTATTGTGTAGTCACAAGAGTTTGTGAATTCAGAGTGTCTGAAGAGTAAGTAAAACTGCTTCATTGAGTCTCTATTTTTAATTGCAGGTCTGCTTGCAGAAGAGGCAAAAAGGAAGGTTCCAGAACCCCAGGGAAAACCCTAGGGAAGTCGGCTACAAGGGTAATTACTCCCCTTGTAGCCACCCGCCATGGGGAGCTTAATGCTCCCCATGTAGTCAGCCAAAGGGCTAGGGTTTTAACCCTAGCCCACATGCTCCTTTTTCCTATATGGGCTTGGACTGACCCCTGCAGCCCAGTACTCCTTTCTCTTTGGACTGAGCTNCTACAAGGGTAATTACTCCCCTTGTAGCCACCCGCCATGGGGAGCTTAATGCTCCCCATGTAGTCAGCCAAAGGGCTAGGGTTTTAACCCTAGCCCACATGCTCCTTTTTCCTATATGGGCTTGGACTGACCCCTGCAGCCCAGTACTCCTTTCTCTTTGGACTGAGCTCTGGGAATTAAATTCCTTAGCCCAAAAAACCGTCCAACCAAACAACTCTTAAGAATTAATTCTTAAGCCCATTTTATTTAAAATAAAAACAAGACCAAATTAATTCCAATACTAATTTTTAGCGCATGTCTTATTTAATAAAAACATATATGCAATCAAATAAATAAATAATGACTCATAAAAAATACTTGTCAATTTATAGCAGCTCAAGAAGGGACCCGAAATGAAAATAGAATTAACTTCATTAGTCCCGTAAAAACTAGTTATTAAATAACTAATCTCCTTGACTAATAATCACAATTAATTCCACTAAAGAATTGTAACTGTATTCTAATTCATATTTTGCTAAAAAAATTAATCATTTGGCTACAATCTTGAATTTACTAAATTACCCCTCTATGGATAATTCCACAGTGAAACCAGAGATGAGTATAATTGTCATTTTGTCCGCTATCTCTTTTCCTTGAGTACCCGAATCCAAACTTTTATAAATCATCTCAATGTACCTTATGAGATTCTACTCATCCTTGTACATTGTTTCAGTTAAATACTATTGAAACCACTCAGGCCTAAGTTTTAGGATGACCTTTCTTATTGATCTTAAAACAAGGGGAATATCCTTGTCACTTTGAGCTCTTACAAAGGAGTTGGATTCTTCTTGAAGAGTGATCTACCACAATGCTATATGATAATTGCCCAACGTACAAAGAATGTATGACCATTGATTTGATCTCACTGAGATACATCAAAGCAATCACCACTTGACATCTGCTTCACACACTTCTCAGGATTTAGAGTAAAATGCAATCAAGTGTCTACTATGCATATAATTATCTATGACAGTTAATAATAGAATAACAATAGCCTCGTAAATCCTTACCTTGCCATAACACCAACAATGTCAACTGAAGTCACATTGCTTTACTCGATTAAGACAAATCTCAAAGTTGACATGTTATAGTCTAAGTGAAATTTCCTGTTCCACTTTACGACTACGAACAAATATTTTAATAAGTCATAAGGAAAACTTTTGACTATGGTCTTCTGTGTGACAAAAATCCATTACTCACACCATAATCAAATTCAATGCAATGTAGAGAATGTCTATATGCACACTACACATTATGCAATCCAAAACAACTACAAAACATGCCCAATGTTCATATATTTAAGTTCAGAGAATTTGACATAATTCATTACAATGCTAAATTCAATATGATCAATTGGAGTTTTAGATACCAGCTCCAACAGTGTTTTCCATACCCCCAAACTTGAATTACACACCGTCCTCAGTGTGTAGAGAAAATAGAAAGATCATACTTGGGAGATGAGAAAACTGGTTGGACTAGGCATGGCTCGGAGCATACCCCCAAATTTGAATGCAAGCACACTTTTTCTGAAAAATAAACCACTAAAACAAAACAAAGGAAAACTACAACTTATGAAAACAAAATAGAAACTAAAAAAATAATTAACAGAAAATAAAACAAAAATTAAAAACAAACAAAAAATTTTAAAGGATATGGCTATTCAATACATTCAGAAGCTTCAGTACTACTCATTTCTTCTTGGGTTACCTCCCAAGTAGTACTAAATTTATTGTCTTCAGCTAGACTATGTGACTCTCAAGTAATATGCTGGACTGATTGGAGGGCCACATCTTCATGTCTAAACTGAACACTTATCTCCATGTAAGGCTTCACCTGGTGTCCATGCACCCTGAAATTCTGATTTTCCTCTTTGCAATAAGCCTCCACAGCTCCACGAGGAAAAACTTTGGTGACATCATAAGGACCATACCACTTAGACTTTAGCTTATTAGGAAAGAGTCTTAATTCTGAATTGTATATCAACACCTTCTGTCCTACATAAAACTCATTCATGACAAGCTGCTTATCAGGATATTTCTTGGTTCTTTCTTACACAACTCGTCGTTTTCATATGCACCATGTCTCAACTCCAAATTTGGTACCCTGACAATAAAAGGATCAATAGTAGTGTTAGTAGGCACAAAAGTTTTAAAGGGAAATGCATACCTTCTTAGATGAGGTGTAGAAGCCTCAAGGGAGTGCGTGACATCAATGATGTCGATAACATATTCATGCTCCGGCTTTGTGAGGTTATGAGTCATGGCAACCTCCAAGGAATCAATGCTGTGTACTTGCAAAAATTTTTTAGCAGTACTTCGTACCACACCAATATTACAACACTCATGATTAATTTGTGGTAACTTCATTGCATCAAACACCTTAAACTCGACCTTTTTCCCATTTACTTCCATGCTTATAATACCCTTTTTAACATATATGTTAGTATCAACAATGCTCATAAAAGAATCTACCTAAAATGATAGGTAAGGACGATGGAATGGGTGCTTCTTCTATATCCAAGACAAAAAAATCAACAGGCACAATAAATTTATTTACCTTGACCAAAACATTTTCTAAAATAACTCTTGGTCGCTTGATGCTTCTGTCGGCCAATTGTAATGTAATTGAGGTTGGTTGAAGTTCCCCTAAACTTAATTTCTCATAAACCTCATAAGGTAGTAAATTGATGACTGCCCCCAAGTCTAACAAAGCTCCGTCAAAGAGTTTGTCATCAATCCTACATGGGAGAGTAAAACTACCTAAATCTTTCAGCTTAGGTGGTAACTTTCTTAACAAAACCGCACTTACCTCCTCGGTTAATACAACTTGCTCATGTTCCTGAAACTTTCTTTTGTTAGTACAACAATCCTTTAAGAACTTGGCAGAAGATGGAATCTGTTTAATTGCATCAAGTAAAGGAATATTGATTTCAACTTTCTTTAAAGTTTCAAAAATATCCAGCAATTGTTTTTCTTTCTTTAAGCTTCACTAACCTTTGAGGGAAAGGTGACAATATCACATACTCCCTCTCAATTACCTTTATGGAGGTTGTGGCTTTTATTGAAGGTGCTTCCACTTCTTTTTCTGTTCCCACCTTATTATTAATTACCATACCACTCCTAAGAGATGGCACGGCATTGACCTGCTCATGCCCTCTTGGATTGGTGGGATAGGAATTCTCCCATCTTCCTCTTGCTCATCTCCTTGGCCATATGCCCCACTTGTGTTTCCAATCTCTGAATGGCTTGGCTAGTTGTTGTTTTCAATTTTTGAATAGACAGACTAGTCTGAGCATTAGTCTGTTGTTGTGCGGTTATGAACTGGAGTATGGCCCCTTCAAGATTATTCTTTTCTACTCTGGATTGGGTTGCATCACTTGTGGTAGAACCTGATCATTATTCCTATTATACAAATATCAACCTAAATAAATAGGTGAATAAATGCACGTTTTACTCGCAAGTGCACAAGATCAAAACGATAATATAAACAGCAAATACGAGATCATTCCCACGAGGATTGGTAAAATATGTTTAAAAAGCAATTCGTAAGAAAATATCTTGAATGAGATGAGATAAAAATATTGAATTAAAATAACAAGAATAAAGGGCTAGGGCTTCAATATCTACCACTAATCATACTCAAATAAGGTAAACAGTATGCACAATGCTACAACCATATCAAGATACTCAATGTTTGCCAACCTAAGGGCATGACATCTACTCCTTAGGCTATTGATCTCTCTAAGCAACGAGTTAGGCATAGTATCTACTCTAACTCTTTTCTTTCTCAAAGGATTTAGCATGGCATCTACTAAGTTGTTATTCAAGAAAGCATAAAATTATGGAGATCGACAAACACATGGAGCCTAGAGCATGGCATTTACTCCAGTTTTTCATATTGATTAATCCAAGAACCTGTGATGGGGTTCTTTTGTTACTCTATTAGGCCCAAGATTCGGCCATCCAAATTGACCTAAATAACATATCCATACCACAAGCATATGATGATCAAACACATACATGTGAGGAATTCAAGAAAATCGAAAATAATTAAGTTAAGCATCAAAATATGAATTATAGCAAGACAAATTGAAACCTTAAAGAGACATGATTAGGGCTTCAATCGAGCCCTAACTAAAGTATTAGCTACACATAATTCGGATGAAAACTATCCTCATAAAAAAATAACAAAGAAAAACTGAAAAGTAAGGAAAAACTAAGAAAAACCCTTCTTTGAAGCCTTTGATTCTTCTCCTCAAGCTTGTGTGTTTGTTTTGGAGGACTTATGGGAGTATTTATAGAGTTTAAGAGCAACCCTAGTCAATTTCGTGTACCCTAGGAAGTCCAAAATTGAGTTGGAGTAGGTTTAGGATATTTTCAAATCGGGTTCTGTCGACTTTACTATTCAGCGCGCAAAGTGGCTCGAGCTAAATATGGATATGGCTCGAGCAAAAAGATGGCTCGAGCTAAATATGGATATGGCTCGAGCCATTTTCTTCAGCTTTTCTCCAACATGTCTTTTTGCCCAGAACTTGATGGAATTGAGTGATTTTCTTCCAAAACCTACGAAATAAGGGAAAAATACAAAAACAACACAAAACGTCATATTATAATGAAACTAAGAGATTAAAATATGTGAATTAAGGGGCTTGAATGTGTAACATTCAGTACTTATTAATTCCCCTGTTGAAAATTTCGTTGATGCCCTTGTGGATTCTACACATTCTGATTATTACTCCATGAAAAATTGAGGTGGTTGCGCCACCCTGCATTGTAAGTGTTAGAGTACGAATTGTTCTTCGGAAGGAAATTGTTCTGCCCCACATAGTTCACTTGCTCCTGACCTGTAAATGAAGACATGGGACAAGTCTCAGTGGTATGGTTAGAATGAGAACATATAGCACATACCTCAACTTGTGCACTCGAGAGATATTCTGAGAAGTCATGGTTTTTATGAGCATGTCCAACTTTCTTTCCATGGTAGCCATCTGAGTTTGAACTCCATTGTTTACGCTCACTTCATATACACTTTTTCCTTTGAGTCCTTGTCTCCTTCTGGATAAGAATTGTTAGGAGTTCTCACTTAAGTCTCAAAGAGCTCTATGTTTTCTTCGCTACTTTTCTCCATCAGTATGCCTCCACAAACTAACTCTACAAGACTTTTGTTAGGAGATTATTTAAACCCTTAAAGAATGCTTGTACCCGATCTTCTTGAGATAAGTTGTGATGTGGGCATTTGAGAAGTTCGTTGAAGTGCTCCCACGCCTTGAAGAAAAGGTCTCCGTCTTTTTGTTGGAAGATCTAAATCTCCCTCCTCAATTGTCTTGTCCTTTGGGCTAGGAAGAACTTTTTCAAGAACTTTGCAACCAACTCCTTCCAGTTGTGAATAGAACTTGCGGCCAAAGAATTTAACCAAAGGTTAGCATTATCTTTCAAGGAAAAAGGAAAGAGAATTAACCTGATTCCTTCCGTGTTTAAGCATGGATGTTCTGCGTTTTGCATAGGTCAAAGAAGTCCCGAATGTGTAGATAAGGATCCTCCGTAGGTGTGCCTCTATAGTGTGAACCATATTGAGCAGGTGAGGAGATAAATTATAATTGCTCTACACACTGGAAAGCAATGCATGAAGGTTGATTGAGATTCTGTGGAATGAAAGAATTCTTCATCAGCTTTCGCTCGGGCTAATTCTCTCCGTTGGCTTCTGCCATCTCTTCCTCAACTTCAAAGTCTTCTTCTTTGTCAAACTCTTCTCTTTGTCTTCGACGTTGTCGAATAGTGTGTTTGATCTCTGGATTGTATGGAATAATGACTAGATTCTGAGATTGATGACAATGCATGGGCAAAAATTCAGATTCTATAGTGGACAGCAGCTTCAGTGATGCTGTCTGGAATGGCGCTCGATCCCCTGGATTGGGTGCTCAATTGTAGCTGGCACTGGATCCCCCTGCTGCAAAAACCAAAATTTTCAAAAAACAGAGAACATATTAGGTGATGAAGATGAATAAAAATAAATAAAAGGAAATACTTTTAAACATAATTCAACGCAATCCTCGACAACGGTGCCAAAAACTTGTTGTACAAATATCTACCTAAATAAATAGGCAAATAAATGCACGTTTTACTCGCAAGTGCACAAGATCAAAATGATAGTATAGTATGCAAGCACGAGATCATTCCCATGAGAATTGGTGTAAATTATGCTTTAAAAGAAATTCCTTAAAAAGATATTTTAAATGAGACAAGATAAAAGATAGAGTTGAAATAATAAGATAAAAGGGTAGGGCTTCAATATCTACCGCTAATCATACTCAAATAAAGTAAAAAAATATGCACAATGCTACAATCATATCAAGATACTCAATGTTTGCCAGCCTAAGGGCATGGGTGTATTCTCCAAAAGCTATTGATCTCCTTAAGCAACGAGATTAGGCATGGGTGTATACTCTAACTCTTCTCATTCTTAAAAGATTTAGCATAGATGTATAGTAAGTTGTTCTTCAAGAAAGCATGAATCTATGGAGATCGACAAACACACTAAAACCTAGAACATGGTGTATATTTCAATCTTTTATGTTGATTATCTCAAGAACCTGCAATTGGTCCTTTTGTCACTCTACTAAGCTCAGGACTCGATCATCCAAATTGACCTAGATAACAATCTACACATATTATTTGCATAAGATGATCAAACCCATATATAACTCATATGAAGAACGAACAAAAATTCGAGATAAATCAATTAAGCATCAAATATATGAATTGTGGCAAGACAAATTGAAACCTTAAAGAGACATAATTAGGGCTTCAATCGAGACCTAACTAAAGTATTAATTACACATAATTCAGATGAAAATCATCCTCATAAGAAAATAACAAAGAAAACCAAAAATAAAGAAAAACTAAGAAAAACCCTTCTTTGACGCCTTTGATTCTTCTCCTTAAGCTTGTGTCTTTTAGATTTGGACGAATTAGGTGAGTATTTATAAAGTTTGGAGCAACCATAGATGATTTTGTGCACCCTAGTAAGTCCAAAATCGAGTTGGAGTTAGATTTCCATCTTTCCAAAACAGGTCTGCCGACTTCAGTATTTTCCAACGCATGAGGGCACTCGAGCGCCAGGGATGGACACTCGATTGCAAGGCCGCTCGAGCACAAGTATTGAGTACTCAAGCGCAAGGGCGATCGATTCCCTTGGCTTCAGCATTTCACCAAAAATCTCCGAAGCTCGAAATTTGACGGATTTGATTACTTTTCTTCCAAAACCTAAAAAAGATAAGAAAACACAAAAACAACACAAAACATCATATTATAATGAAACTAAGAAATTAACAAATGTGAATTAAAGGGCTTGAATGTGTAACATTCAGCATTTATCATTTGGGCCTTTGAATTTTATCCATCTAATTTTGGGATTACCCCAAACACCAAGAAAATATTATTTTGGAAAAACTGGTTATACCAGCAAACTCCAATTATGAATAAAATTCATGATTGGTGTTTACTTGATTATATGCATAGCATATATCTTTGTATAATTATTTGATCATCATACAAAAACCCATGAGCAAATTTTTCGGGAAAAACAATTTCCCAAACACAATTTCGCACTACTCCCATCTTGCAGGATTTCATAAATTTCAGATCCGTCGACGAATTTTGAAATGATCATAACTATTTCGATATAACTCGAAACGAAGATCAGTTTTGACCATTGCATCAACCACAAATTTTATTTGCAAGAATAATTGCCCAAATAGTTTTAGGACAAGCCCAGAAATATTTATTAAAATCGTAATTGTCCAGACCTTGCTGTAAAACAGCAGCAGAACTGTTTGTAATGCAAAATTGAATTAAAATAGCAAACGACCTCCAAACAACACGAAATTTTGCAGGTAGGAGCCTAACATGTTATAGAACATGATCCAGGTCTAAAAACAAAATTTCAGTTCTTGGAGACATCTAGAAAAAATTCCGAATTTGAGCCAAACAGAAAACTAAAACTGTTTTCTAAAACTTATTCTTACACATGCATTCTATAAAGCTCGCTTTGATACCAAATGTTGGGAATACTACTATATCAAACAAAATATAGCGTAGCGAAAAACAAACTATTCCCTAACCAAGATCGAACTTTAAGAACTACATACAAAGAACTATGTTATTAAAATAAATAAGCAATAAAATACTTACTTGAACACTAGAGCCACTCTTTGGCTGTATGGGCAGCAGATCCTTGCTCATTGCTCCTTGCTAACAGAAATCCCGACCTTTAGATATTCTCATTAATGACTAGAAATAACCAATAGTATTGACTCAAATTGCTCTTCAAATATTTAAACTATGTTCTTTGAGTTGTTAACTCACAAGAACTTCAGTTCTTAGTAAATACTAAAAGAACTGTGTTGGTGTATTTTCCAAGAGCAGCAAGCACCTCTATTTATATCCTTGAAAACACAAGAGGTTTTACAAAATAATTAATGTGGGACTAGGAGAGGAGGAGTGGACGGCTAGGCTAAGGAAAGCCCTAGTTGTCATACTCCGCCATGGAGAATGACGCATGGGCTAGGGTTTCCCTGCATGGGGCTTGGGTTTTATCCCAAGCCCATGCTCCCACTTACCTCTTTGTAAAGTTTTCCCTTTAGGTCCAAATTTTAATTAATTAAAACAACTTGCTTAAATAATAAGCTCATGTTTTAATAAATTAAAATAACTTGCCTAATAAATAAATAAAAGCATGTTATGGTTAATTTTACAATAGCTTGGTGAGGGACCCGAAAGGAAAAATAAATCTGGCTCAAATAGTCACCGACAAATTCCTATTGCTATTTAATTACAATTGATGCCACTATACAATTGTAACTACACTCCAGAATTTATTCTTAATAAAAATCAACACCATTCCTTTTGACTTACTTATAGATGAGTATGATTCCTTAATAAAATATTTTGTAGCAGAATTAGGACTAAGATACTGTCACACTAAATTATCTACTTCTTAATCCTTGATTCTCAGATTTACCCTTTGTCATTCTCCAACTGTGAATACTCCCTTCACAAGTCAAAAATATATTTTGGATCTCAACCCAAATGCTTTGATTAGAGACTGAGAATGAACTCCTTTGAAATCCTAGTCAAGAGAAAATTTCATATCCTTTTATTTATCCAAAAGGATTTTGATTCCCTATTGAGCAAAGCTTCCCTCACAATATTTCATGTGATCACTCAATGCACGGAGATGTTGTCCAACGTTTAAGGTCTCACTCCCTAATGTATCAAAGTGACCAACACTTACACATCTGAGTCTACTTCTCCTTAGACTTTAAAATCATTGGTTACAAGTAGTCTGAGAGTTGTTTGTCTTTCCAAAGATAGTACTTTAATGGAAAGACAACTCTTGGTCTATTCAATGTATGCCACCTTATATATACCTACTATATCAACCCAAAGAATCCTCTTTGCCTGATTAAGGTAAATTACTTTCAATTGATGTGTAACAGTTTAAGCCAATGGACTGTTACAATAAACTTTACAGAATACAAGATAAATGGTTTATGACCTTGTGTGACAAAGACCATTGCTCACACCCATAGTTCATATTCAATATATTCTTCGGACCTTTTGTATGGGGATTTATTTAATGAAATCATTTAAAGATTATATGCTCATATGTCACAAATATATTTAATCAGTGAATAAAACTATAATGTCAATCGTTTCACAAATTGGATTTTAGGGCATAATCCCCAACAATGTTTTGTCATGTTTTCATGTTTGTTAGTGTTTTCAGAGCCTAAGGTGAAAATGCAAATTAAACCATTGATTTCGGGCTTAGAAACTTCAAAGTATGCTGATGAGAGAAATGAGCTCGAGTGCCTTCCAAGTGAGCTCTAGTGCATCATTGACCAACATAGCTCGAGCGCAATTCCAAGTGAGCTCAAGTGCATTATGTGGCTCGAGCACAATAACAAAGAGGCTTGAGCACAATCAGTCACCACAAAATTTGGTTTACAATTTGTGCCAGATTTGGAGAGAGAATTCACTAAAAGACCGGGTCAACGGCACGATTAGCTCTGAGATCCCTGAAATGAAGGTTTCGACTCAAGATTCCTGTAGTCAGGGACTTGAAGGCACTCAATCCCTTGAAATAAGGGATTGAGGAGTGATTTTGGGGGTTTCTTAAGGGAACACAAAGATCCATCCAAAGGGTCGACGTTTTGTGCATTGCAAAGATTTATTAGGGTTCTTAGTGCTGTCCAGAAGCTCGACCAGCAGGTCAACAACACTCTAGGAGATGGTTTTCTCTAAATCAATAGAGATTTTCAACTCTTCCATGAGTAGCTAATCTCTTCTTCGTAGAGAATTGATGAAGCCATTTCCAAGTACCATGGTCTAATTTTTATTTCAATTTTGGGATTTTTAGATTATGTATGATGATTGTTTAGCTTAGGGAATTACAAAAACCTTTGTAACTATTTTTCAATGATCATACTCACTCTTAATTATATTCGATCTTGTCTATAAGGTAGTTTATTGTCTTGAATGAATCCAACATTTCTATTCTCTGTGATTATAGGGATGATAGCTATGCAATGGAGTTAAATTGACATTCATTCAAGAAACTTGATAAGTCATGCTTAGGAATTATAAATCGTGCTACATCTTAGCTTAATGTAATTTAGGTAGATGATTCATGCAACCTAGGATGGGTTATTCTTGATTCTTGTTTATGTGTATGCTGTTTAGGGATTATCTAAGCCATGTTAGGAAACATGGATCGTATCATAAGTAGTGGTTAGGTGATCAATCTGTGCTAACCTAAGATGAGTTATCATTTTCTCTAAAACAAAAGCGTTTTCTTGTTGATGTCTTTGTATGGTAACAACCATACACGCATCATATCATGTGTATAATGAGAATCTCATATGAATACGAATGACCATTGGTATGAGGTCTGTGGTGGATTCAAGTCCCTATGTTTCTTCCCAATTAATTCATTATTTTTTTATGTTTGCTTTTAGGTTTTCAAATCAAAATCATCCAAATTGTTTTCTCTGAGTTAGATTGGATTTAATCTTGAATAGTTGATAAGCATCCAACCAAGAATTCTTCCTATTGCGAGTGGTCGTTTATTGTTGATACAAAACATCACATCAATTTTTGGCGCCGTTGTTGGGGATTGTTTAACGATTGTTTATTAAGTGTTTGGGTTTAAATCTACTTTAATTCCATATATTTTGTTTATAACTCATTTAGTAAATAATTTCATTCACTGTCTGTTTTTGTTTTGTTTCAGGTTCTGCATAAAGGGCTCGAGCGCACCTGGAAAAGGGTTCAAGCGCATCTTTGAGCTCAAGAGCTTTATTTACTGGGCTCGAGTGCATCTGTGTTGCACAGAGAGCTGTCTTTTAAAAAAGGGATTGAACACAAATATTTTTTCAAAACAGCAGCACAAAAGCCATTGCCTGCACTGCAAAACCTAAACTTGCGAACCTTTTTATTTTTGTTTTCACGTTACTTTCGTATATATTTCGTTTCTGACTTCTTTTGTGTCTGTTCTATTTCTGCAGAAATGGCTCTAGCGCATTCTTTCTTGGGCTCGAGTGCAGTAGTGAGCTCGAGCAGAATCCTCAAGGAGCTCGAGCACTTGTCCTCTAGACAGTAGCACATGAGCTGTTGCATTGCAAAAACTGTAACTTCTAAAATTTTGTTTGAAAAAAATACCTTTTCCCCTCTGCAGTATCTAGCTATTGGCATTTTTTAGCCCACAATGTTCAAAAAGTGATGATCGACCCCCCTGAAGTATCTCACGTTGGCAAAAAATACCCTCCGTCTATTTTTTCTGTTATTTTAGACGAAAATCAACTTACGTGCAAGGCACGTGATTTTTTTCTGCCTAAATGTTCGAAAATGCCTTCTAGAGGGGTAAAGTGTCACAAAAAAAAAAAAGTAAAGAAAACTTTAAAAAAAAAAGTACAAAAACTTAAATACAAAATAAAAAATAAATTAAAAAAAAAAACCAAAAAAAAAAAACAGTCTATGTGGTTAGCCTAAATTACAAATCACTCCCTATAGTATAAAAAAAAAAAAAATCAAAGGTCCTCGGGGTAAGCCAAAATAACAATTTAATCCCTGCAACCGTCAAAACACTTAACGAATTTCGTTAAGGTACCATGTCATCACAAATGAAATGTTGATACGTATCACTCTTATTAAAAAGAGAAAAATACAAAATCAGTCCATATGATTAGCCTAAATTACAAATCACTCTTTGTGGTATAAAAAAATAATTTAAGTCCTCGAAGGCCGCCTTTGACAGAATTTGTTTGAGGGGAAAAAGTTTCATTTATCCAACGGAGATCCACGAACTAAATTGTTATTTTAGCCTACTCCGAGGACTTCTGAATTATTTTTTGGAAAAAGTCCACATACCCCCCTCAAACTACCACCCAATTGACAATGTCCCCCTAAATTTTTAATTGTGACAATGTCCCTTTCAAACTATCAAACAAATGACAATGTCCCCCCAATGGCAACAAAAAGATAAAAATCGACGTCACTATTTTCAATAAGACCAAATACCATTTTTAATTTTATTTTTTAAACGAAATCTTTATATATTTTTTTTAAATGTTGAATTTGGCCAATTAGGTTAGAGTGTTATATATATATATATAAATGAGTTTTTTTTTTTTTTAGTTTTAGTTTTTTCTAACCCTTATGAATTAATATAATAATAATAATAATTAATTTTTTTAAAAAAAATAATAATAATTTTTTTAAACGAAAAGTTTATAATTTTTTTTATTCTTGAATTTGTCCAATTGGTTTGTAGTGTTTTCTTAAAAAAAAAAAAAATTAATTTTGTTTTCGTTTTTTATTTTTATTTTTAGCTTTAGTCTTTCTAGCCCTTATGAATTGTAGTTTTTTTTAAATAATAATAATAATAATAATAATTTTTTTTTAAATTTTTATTTTATTTTTTTTTTAAGAATTATTTTATTTTTTTATTTAAGGGTATTTCATCCATAGGGGGACATTGTCATTTGTTTGGTAGTTTGAGGGAGACATTATCACAATTGAAAGTTTAGGGGGGACAATGTCAATTGGATGGTAGTTGAGGGGGGGTATGTAGCTTTCCCTTATTTTTTATACTATAGAGAATAATTTGTAATTTAGGCCAATCACAAATATTGATTTTGCATTTATTTCCCTATTAAAAAATATTAAAACTAAAAATCATTTTTTTTTCAAAAAAAAAAAAAAAAAAAAAAAAAGGGTGGCTGCCCGTTGGCTGCCACCCTTTCGTGGTGGAGGCGGTGGCCTGCGAGCCACCCCCACGGAGGCCGCTGGGCTAAGGACCAAATACCATTTTTAATTTTTTTTTTAAACGAAATCTTTATATTTTTTTTTAAATGTTGAATTTGGCCAATTAGGTTAGAGTGTTATATATATATATATATAAATGTCAGTTTTTTTTTTTTTTTTTAGTTTTAGTTTTTTCTAACCCTTATGAATTAAATAATAATAATAATAATAATAATTTTTTTAAAAAAATAATAAAATTTTTTTAAACGAAATTTTATAATTTTTTTTTTCTTGAATTTGTCCAATTGGTTTGTAGTGTTTCTTTAAAAAAAAAAAAAATTAATTTTGTTTTCGTTTTATTTTTTATTTTTAGCTTTAGTCTTTTCTAGCCCTTATGAATTGTAGTTTTTTTTAAATATATATAATAATAATATAATTTTTTTTTAAATTTTTAGTTTAGGTTTTTTTTTAAGAATTTTTATTTTCTTTATTAAGGGTATTTTCATCCATAGGGGGACATTGTCATTTGTTTGGTAGTTTGAGGGAGACATTATCACAATTGAAAGTTTAGGGGGGACAATGTCAATTGGATGGTAGTTAGGGGGGGTATGTAGACTTTCCCTTATTTTTTATACTATAGAGAATAATTTGTAATTTAGGCCAATCACAAATATTGATTTTGCATTTATTCCCTATTAAAAAATATAAAACTAAAAATCATTTTTTTTTCAAAAAAAAAAAAAAAAAAAAAAAAGGGTGGCTGCCCGTTGGCTGCCACCCTTTCGTGGTGGAGGCGGTGGCCTGCGAGCCACCCCCAGGAGGCTGCTGGGGGTGGCTTGCGGTCACCTTTGGCCCATGGGGATGTCGCGCACCACCCTCGTCCACCTCTGGGGTGGCCCGTAAGCCACGACCAGTGGTGGCCACGTAAAACACAGCCATCTCTAGGGTAGTTAGGGTGGCGCGCGTAAAACGCAACCACCTCTAGGTAACTAGGTTGGCCGTGTGCCACCCCAGATATGAGCTAAGGGTGGCGCACGGCCACCCCCGGCCTCCTCTAGGGTGGCTTGCGGGGCACCCTAGAGTTGGGGGTGGCCTTTGAACCACCCCCAGTGGGCCGACCTATAGGGTGGCTAGAATGGCTCACGAGCCACTCAGAGGTGGCTAAGGGTGGCCTCATGCCACCCCTAGCCCAGATCTGGGGTGGCATGTGGCTATCCTAGCTACCCTAGAGGTGGCTGCGTTTTACGCGACCACCACTAGCGGTGGCTTGAACGCTAGGGTGGCCCGCAAACAACTCTAGAGGTGGCCGAGATTAGCACGCGGCCTCCATGGGCTAAGGGTGGCGGCGAGCCACCCCTAGCAGCCTCTAGGGATGGCTCACAGGCCACCCCCTCCACCACGAAGGGGAGGACCTTTGATTTAGTTTCTTTTTTTATATTGGCAACCCCCCCCCTTTTTTTTTAATTTCTTTTTTCTTTTGTCGAGGAAAAAAACTGATTTTTTAGTTTTATATTTTTTAATAGGAAAAAAATGCAAAATCAATCCTTGTGGTTGGCCTAACTTACAAATCACTTTTAGTGGTATAAAAAATAATTTAGAAGTCTTCGAAATATGCTAAAATAACAATTTAGTCCCTACCATAAATTATGTCGGCCTTCGAGGACATCTAAATTATTTTTTTATATCACAGAGAGTGATTTGTAATTTAGGCTAATCACAAAGACTGATTTTGTTATTTTCATTTTTTAATAAGAGTGACACGTATTATTTCATTGGTGATGACGTGACACCCTTAACGAAATTCATTAAGTGTTTTGACAAATTTGATTGCAAGGATAAATTGTTTTTGGCCTACCCTTGACTTTTTTGTTTTTATACACAAGGAGCATTTATAAAATTTTTTTTTGTCATTGTTATTTTTATTTATTATTACTTTATTGTATTCAATTTTCTTTTTTAATTTTATTTTTATAATTTTCTTATCTATTTATATTGTGGACACTTTACTCCCCAGAGTGATTTTCGAACATTTAGGTAGAAAAAAAGTCACGTGCCTTGATTTCTGTTCAGAATAACAGAAAAAATGGACGGATTTGCCAACGTGAGATACTTCGGGGCCGTCAATTGTTACTTTTTGAACAATGAGGGCTAAAATAACAATGGCTGGATACTTCAGGGGGTAAAAGGTATTTTCCCTTTTTTTTTTTTTTTCTTCAGTTGTTTGTTTTTATCTTCTGGATACATTGTTACTATCTTCCAGTAATATATGAATGGTCGTCAGTCTTTATTTTTACCAACTTTTCCTTGCGACCTAGACTTAGAACGTACTTTTAGACAATGAAAAACCAAAAGGGACTCGAATTTAAGAGAGCGGACCAAACCAATGGCTAAAGAGGAACCAAGACCTGTTCTGTTGAGGGACCATTATGTTCCCTCGACTTACACCTCACCTTCATGCCTTCAGCTGCTAAACGTCACGGCAACCTACTATGAAATTAAGTCCAGCATTATACAAATGCTCTCATCATTTTATGGGCTTAATAACAAGGATCCTTATAAGAACCTCAATGAATTCTTGAAAATTTGCACTACTTTCAAGATGCAGAATTTTTCTAAAGATGCTTTAAAGATGTGTATTTTCCCATTCTCCCTCAAGGATAAGGCTAAGTATTGGTTGAACTCCTTGGAACCAAACTCCATCACTTCTTAGCCTCAAATGCAATAAGAGTTCCTTAAGAAGTACTTCCCCAATGGAAAGACTAACCAAATTCGAAAAGCCATCACTAGTTTTTCGCAATTTGAGAGAGAGCTTTTCTATGAAACTTGGGAAAGAATGAAGGACTTTCTGCGAAAGTGTCCACACCACGTTGTCCCGAAATGGCAGTTGGTGTAATGCTTCTATGATGGCCTGACTGAGCCATATATACAAATGGTTGATGCCTCATGTGGAGGTACATTCATGCTAAAGAGTGAGAACGACGCTTAGATCCTTTTTGAAAATCTTGGTGAAATTTCATTACATCATGTGTCGTCTAGTCGTCGAACACCTGCTCCCAAAGCTCAAAGGACCAAAGGTCTTTTTGAAATGAGTAGTACTTTGGATGTAACCACCAAGGTGGATGCATTATCCAGGAAATTAGACCAGCTCATGGCAGCTGGTTTTGCTCTGACCACTTCTCAACCACAAACTCTACATGAGCCATGCTCATTTTACTCTAGCCCTTCGCACCATGAATAGCGAGCAAGTGAACGCAGCCTTCTCTAGACCAGGAAGTGACTTGTACTAAAATTCATACAACCCTGGTTGGAGAAACCATCCCAATTTCTCGTGGCGAGCTCAAGCCCCGGGAAATTCAGCACCTCCTCAAGGATTGCCTCCCAATCAAGCTTTCAATTCGACATCCAATTATCGACCTCCCCAACATCAATATTAGCCAGTTCCTTCTCCTCTTAGGAATTCTGCCTTTGAGGATAAGGTGTTGTCTGCTCTGAGCAATCTTGAGGCAAACACTCAGTTTCTCAACTCTCACTCATAATCCAAATCAAAGCTATAAGCCCAAGTTGGGCAGCTAGCTAATTCTCTGAATAGGAGAGCAGAGGGAAAGCTTCTCAGTCAGCCACTGGCTAATCCTAACGGACATTACATGGTCGATGGAAGTTCATCAAGTGACCCTACTCATCAAGTCCAGGCCATCACCACGCTGAGGAGCGGGAATGTGGTTTATAATAATGTAAAGGTAAAGAAGAATGAGCATAGTGGGCCTACAAAGAAGTTAAATATGGCCAAAGATAAAGGAGTGAGCAATGAAATCTCATCCTCAGCTACTCCCACTCTTGAGACATCGTATGAGCCTAGAGCCTCATTCCCTAAACGTCTCAAAGAGCTTTCTTGTGTTAGGAAACAAAGAGATAAATTTCAAGAAATGACGGAGGTTTTCAAGCAAGTTAAAATTAATATCCTCATCATTGATGTGATCCAGTAGATTCCCCCATACGCCAAGTTTTTGAAGGCCATGAGCACCCAAAAGCGAAGGACTAGGAGTCGCACTCCTAAAAAAGTCTTTCTCACAGAGCAGGTTAGCTCTCTTATCCAGCACAGCATCCTTCCCAAATTCAAGGACCCTGGTGCTCCAACCATTTCCTGCATAATAGGAGACCATGCTGTTGAGAAGGCTCTCCTTGACTTAGGAGTAGTTGTGAGTTTACTCCCGTACTTGGTGTATGTACAGTTAGGATTGTGAGAATTGAAGCCCATGGTGGTTATCTTACAACTCGCTGATAGATCCGTTAAGAAACTGCATGGTATCATTGAAGATGTGATCATTAGAGTGGACAAGTTCTACTTTCCTGTAGACTTTATTGTTCTTGATACAGAACCTGTCCCAAATTCGAATAAGCTGATCCTCGTCATCCTTGGATGTCCTTTCTTAGCCACGGCTAATGCTTGTATTAATTGTAGGATCGGGGAGATGGAGATCACTTTTGGGAACATGAAGGTCAAGCTGAACATCTTTAATGTCTTCCAACATCTGCCAGACATGAGTGAGTGTTTCTTTTTGGACATCATTGAAGAAGCTATAGAAGACACACTCCCCCACCATTTAATGAAAGACCCATTGGAGGCATGCCTAAGCCAATTCAGTTGTGAAGACTTTGATACAGAGCAATACATTGGCGAGGTTAACTCCTTGCTTAATATTGCGGCCGCCATAGACTTTCCCCCGTGGAGAGCACTGAAGGAGCCTTTACCTATTACTTCAGGCATTCCTTCCCTCATTTTCTCGCCAAAACTCAAGCTAAAATCACTCCCCGCAAAACTAAAGTATGCCTTCTTAGGATTGAATGATACTCTCCCGATCATCATTGCTTCAAATTTACAAGAAGACCAAGAGAGTAGCTTGATGAAGATACTTAAGGAGCATAAAGAAGCCATTGGTTGGAGTGTGGCAGATTTGAAAGGCATTAACCCTTCCGTATGCATTCATTCATTTGGAGGATAATGTCAAACCTTCTAGAGAAGTGCAATGTCAGTTAAACCCCAACATGAAGGAAGTGGTCATGAAGGAGGTGGTCAAGTTACTGGATGCTTGTATCATTTATTCCATCTCTGACAGCAAGTGGGTCAGTTCCACTCAAGTGGTACCCAAGAAGTCCGGTATCATAGTAGTTAAGAATTCTGCCGGAGATCTAATTCTGCAACGCACAACCACTGGATGGCGTGTGTGTATTGACTATCGGAGACTCAACTCCACCACTAGGATGGATCATTTTCCACTACCATTCATTAATCAAATCCTAGAACGTCTTGCTGGCCACAGCTATTATTGCTTCCTAGATGGTTATTCTAGCTACAATCAAGTGGCTATTGATCCCTAGGATCAAGAAAAGACTACTTTCACCTGTCCATTTGGTACGTTTGCTTATAGACGCATGCCCTTTGGGTTTTGCAATGCACCTATGACTTTCCAAAGGTGTATGATGTCTATCTTTTCAGACATGGTGGAAAATTTTTTGGAAGTGTTCATGGATGACTTTTCTGTCTTTGGACCTTCTTTCGATAAATGTCTCCACAATCTTTCACTTGTTCTTCAATGATGTAAGGAGACTAACTTGATCTTAAGTTGGGAGAAGAGCCATTTTATGGTTCAAGAGGGAATTATTTTGGGACACATTGAGTCCAAAAGAGGAATTGAGGTTGATAGAACAAAGGTTGAGCTTATTTGCAAGCTTCCACCACCTACCTCGGTGAAGCAAATTTATTCATTTCTCGGACATGCCGGTTTTAATCGCCGCTTCATCAAAGATTTTAGCAAAATCTCTCGTCCCTTGTGCAATCTTCTTGCCAAGGAGACACCTTTTTAATTTTGATGAAGCAAGCCTTGAGTCATTCGAGAAACTCAGATCTCTTCTATTCTCTGCCCCTATTATGAAATCTCCCGATTGGTCTCTCCCTTTTGAGATCATGTGTGATGCATCCGATTATGTTATGGGTGTAGTCCCGAGATAGCGTGAGGACAAGCTCCCTCATGCTATCTACTATGCTAGTAAAACTCTTCTAGATGCTAAAGTAAACTATACCACCATAAAAAAAGAGTTGCTAGTCGTTGTCTTTGCCTTGGACAAATTCCGCTCCTATCTTTTAGGATCCAAAGTAATTGTGTATTCTGACCATGCCGCCCTGCGGCATCTACTGGCCAAAAAGGAGACCAAGCCCCGATTGATTCAATGGATACTCTTGTTACAAGAGTTTGATTTAGAGATATGGGACAAAAATGGAATTGACAATGTCGTGGCTGATTACCTCTCACGAATTCTTCTTGAGTCATCCGCCATTCCAGTTCATGATTCATTTTTGGATGGACAACTATTTGGAATCACGCAAGGAGAGTCACCCTGGTATGCCGACATCGTCAATTACCTAGCCATAGGTAAGATTCCCTCTGATTGGTCAAAGCAACAAAATGACAAATTCTTCAAGGAAATCCGATCTTACTTTTGGGAGGATCCTGAGCTCTTCAAGTACTGTGCCGATTAGATCATTCACCGTGTGTTCCCCAGAGCAAATTTCATAGCGTCCTCACCTTCTGCCATACTTTGGCATGTGGAGGACACTTCAGTCCTAAAAAGACCACGGCAAAGGTCTTACAAAGTGGATTCTTCTGGGCATCCTTGTTTATGGATGCTTATTAGTTTTGTCGGGCGTGTAAGAGATGTCAACGCTTTAGAGCTATGTCACGGAGGTACATGATGCCTCTCAACCCCATCTTGATTGTTGACATTTTTGATGTATGGGGGATAGACTTCATGGGCCCCTTCCTGCCTTCGTTTGGATGTAGATATATTTTGGTGGCAGTAGATTATGTCTCCAAATGGATAGAGGCTGTGACTACCAAAACCAAAGACCACAATGTTGTTGTCAAGTTCATTCAAGCAAACATGTTTGGCTGATTTGGTACACCCTAGGCAATCATCAATGACGAAGGAACGCATTTCTGCAATAGGTATCTCCAAACCTTACTCCATAAGTACTCTGTCACTCACAAAGTTCTCACGCCCTATCATCCTTAGACAAGTGGCTAGGTAAATTGTTGAATAGAGAGATTAAGCAAATTTTAGAAAAGATGGTTAGGCCGGATCGTAAGGATTGGTCCTTGCGACTTAATGATGCATTATTGGCCCACTATACAGCGTTCAAGACGCCGATTGGCATGTCGCCATATCGGCTAGTTTACGAAAAGACATGCCATCTCCCTATTGAGTTAGAGCACAAAGCTTGGTGGGCCATCAAGAAGTTTAACTTTGACATGAAATTGGCTGGATCCCACCAGAGGCTACAATTAAATGAACTTGAGAAACTTCAGCATGATGCATACGAAAGTTCCCAGATGTACAAGGAAAAAACAAAAGCGTTTCATGATCGCCACATCCAGCCCAAGGCTTTCGTCCCGAGGCAGAAAGTGTGGTTGTTCAATTCCAAACTCCACCTCTTTCTTGGAAAACTTCGATTAAGATGGGATGGCCCATTTACAGTCACATTGGTCTCCCCTCACAGAGCTGTTGAGCTTTGGGATCCGAAAAATGGCAACGTTTTTAAAGTAAATGGTCAGAGATTGAAGCCCTACATTTACGGCGAGGAGCATATGGAAGAGGTGGAGTCCGTCAATTTGACGGACCCCACCTATTTTTGAAGAAGGAATTGTACCCCTGCCTGATGGGATCGAGCGCACCAATCATAGCACTCGAGCCCTCCATTATACAGCAGACACTCGAGCGCACACATCATAGTGTTCAAGCACTTCATTTAGCATCATGCGCTCGAGCACACCCATAAGGGCTCGAGCTCTTTCGATTCCAGAGAGATCACGTGACCTCTTTAAATCCCCTGTTCCCCTTCATTTCTCCCATTTCTCTACCAAACCGCTTGAGCACTCTTTCTCCCTCTCTAACCTAAACCGTAAGTCCTCCTCTTCTTCTCTCAAATTCTTTCATTTTCTTTGAGTTTAATCCATTAAATTCATTCCCCATACCATTTATTTTCATTTTCTAGGGTTCCCACCAATTGTATTGGAAAAATCCCATGGATTGATTAGCACACCAATCATACAAGGAAATTGGGGGCCTATTGCAAGACTTGGATACCAACGGCCCCTAAGAGGGCCCATCTACCAGAAAGTCAAGTTGATCTCTAGAAGTATGAAGAATCATGAGTCCTTAAGGATCTGACGGCCTTACAGTCCAACGGATGACATCTCAGCTAGCTACCAGGATCATAGTGCACCTTCATCAAAAGGATGTCACCAAGCAGCTGATTCCCCATCCCCCCTCCCCTCGCCTCGTTAGCTTAGCTAAACAAACGTCCACACCATGTTGCTCCTCCTAATAGATTGAGGAAGAGAATCTCCATGTTAGGTAACATCTTCTTGGCGGGAGTCCCTCAAATTTAAAGGGAACATCGGCCTATATAAGGAGCCTAGGTAAACCTCATAGCTTTGTAATATTACCTTTAGCCAAACTCTGCCGAAATACCCTTTTATTGTTCTCTTGCTAACTTGGGTGTTTGAGTGGCTTCACCAAATCTTGCTAGTGAACCCTTCTGACCTGTTCATTCTCTTACGTAATTGCTTCCTAGAAGATGGTCTAGAGGTCATTGTGGTTTCTTGGACCAACACATAGGAACTCACCAAGAGGACATGTTTTTCTTAAAAAAAAAAAAACAAAAAAACAAAAAAAGAAAAAAGAAAAAAGAAAAAAGAAAAATGTTATGCCAAGGGTTTGAAGGATAAGCCGATCACAGGCATGTGAATAGGGGCACACGAGACAGTGGGATTGAAATTTCCTTACAATTGCTTGTGCAATCGAATAGACAATTATCAAAAGTAATATATGTGAAAAGCACTCATAATTGTAGAAAATTTCTTCCAAACCTATTGAGGAAATTGCAGAACAAAAACATATTCAAATATAATAGGGTCCGTTCTAGGAGCTGTCCACCCTTTCATCCTGGTTAAAGGTAGGGAACCGAAACAATAATGAGTCTATATCAGCAATGATTAAAAGAGACCCCACTAGTTGTTGAGCTTCAGCTCACCACTTGCGCTGATTAAGCTTTGTTAATTCCAACCTTTTATGTTCATTGATGTGATACAAACAAACAGAAATTTTGTTGACAAAGCAAAGCCATATATTGTCTAAACATTCTAATATAATGTTGCTTTTCAACGAGTTTCCATATATTATTTCTTTCCGAAATAAAAAAGTCGTCATACTATAAAATAAAGCTTGCATTACTGCATTTTTGTTTGAAAAAATAGACTAAAGTAATTAAATGTCAAAAAGAGTACGGTATGAATGAATAACTAACTGGGTACATTTTAAAACTCGCCAAAAAATTCCAATTTGGGATGTGAATGCGACCAAACTAAAAGGTTAAGTTTAAGGGTCAGATTATATAAAAAAAAAAATTGAAAAGCTAAAATAAAAGAATAAGATCTAAAATGTAATTTTATTAACAAATTTAAAATTAGAAATAACAAAGTTTTTTTTTAGTCATTTTCTTATCTTTCTACTTTTAAAAATTATTATTAAATTTGTAGATTTTATTTGTAGATTCATATAAAATTTATAAATCTAACGATAATTTTAAAAAATAAAATAATAAGAAAAAGATTAAGTACTTACAAAAAAATAATAATATTTATTATTAGTAGATGAGATATATGTTCCATTTCCATGAGTACGGTGGGGACAAGGTGACAATTGTATCACGTGTGAGACTTTTGCTTCACTTTACTCGTTACAATCAAACACAAGTAAGCGCATATCTAAATGTTTCTTTTTTTTTTGTTTAACCTTTTATCATACCCTTCAGCTTTCAAGGGCTAAAGTCTAAACCCTTGGCGAAGAACCAGCCCGACAAAACGGAAAACTGACAATAGACTTGCCGGCACGCACAAGCATCAAAAACTTCGCTACACGTGGCCATCAGCTCATCTGGGAAAAAGGCATAACGGGGTGGGGGCCCACTTGCACAACCGGCCTGCACCCAAATTGTGAGCCTAATGATCGAGGGCTAGCCCACGCCGGACAATTAGCCGCCACGTACTGAGTCCCAAACATCATTCCCTCCCGGTGGGGCCCGGTCTCCACCACCAGCCGGCACCCGGCGCGGACACAAACACACCGTCACTCACTTGGCTAATCTCGGCAAGGCTTTGCGGCTCAGCCAAGCCGAGTCAGTTTTTTTTATATTTTCTTTATCGTAAAATATAAAGAAGTATTTGGAGAGGTGTCCCAATCGTATTGTCTAGGGTCGGTTTTTGGGGCCCAGCTCGTGAAAGCTCTGGGAACGGAATTGATTAAAGAATATAAAATTGCGGACCAACCAACCAGAGGCCGCGTGCAGTTGCTGGTGAGGAGCTTTGGATAATATTTTTTGTAAATATTGTATTGGCTCAAACCTTAAATAAAAAAATTAAAAAAAAAAAAAAAAACCTTAAAACGCATTTTTCAGAACTACATATTATTAATTAGTTGCACTTTTCGTGGACTCGAGCTCTCACATTTTTGGAACGGGGCGTGAAGGTGGCCAATGACATGGCCAACACTGAATATGAAGATATTTTTACTGTATACTACGAATACCACGCGCTTCCTAATATATAGTTTGCTGACATAACAAGATATTTAGTAACGTAAGTAAAATTGAGATTATGTATGTGATCAATGGTTTCTACCAAACAAGGTTTTGGACTCTTGTAGGAAGGATGATGGTTGATGCTGGTTTTACCATTGCATAAAAATGTATGTTACTATTTAATATGTTGTGAAATGTATTAAATCGATCGGCTTCCCAATTCACAATAAACTTAATCGATCCTTTTCATGTTGATAGCTAGACTAAACTATGAGCACAAGGGTCGTTACAAAACTCTAACAAATACAGGGATATTGGTCGGTCCACAAATTCAAGTAGCATCTTGGTATCATGAATTACACTGCACCTTCATGAGCTAATATGAATCGATTCCCTTCAATTCTTACTATAATTAAAGACGTAAAACTTCACTTGAAAAGAAAAAACAAAACAAAAAAAAAAAGTAAAAAGAGAACTTAAGCAATGTTGCCAAAAGGAAAAGCCTATAAAATTCACTTCAAAATGGATCGATGTGACTCTTAATAAAACTGAATCTGAGAGTGAGGGCTTCAAATTAAGTATTGATTGGAAAAATGAAGAACAAGTAGGGGTGGCAAATTGTGTACGTGTGTTGGGTTCGGGTCGTGTCGAAGCATGAATATACGATTACATAAGTCAACTCTAATTCGGCCTATTTTAATTAAACAGGTTATAAACTCTTTAACTATAACCCTTTAATTTTATATTAAGTTTGTATCAAGTTTGCATGTCATGTTTTTATATTAAGTGTTATTATGTCACATGTTAAAATATGCAAATAAGACTATATGTTATAAGTTAACTATAATCCGACCCATTTAATTAAAGAGTCAGATTCTTTAATATTAATCATTTGATTTCGTGTTAAATTCATGTTGCTAATTATATAAAAAATTGTCATCACTGCAAACAAAAAAAAACAAGGTTCATCAAGAAGGGCCATCACCCTATCATTATTAACCTGATCGTGTACATCACGCGGTGTAGAATCAAATGGAAAGAAAACAATAATAGTAAAAGAAGTGGAGAGAGAGAGAGAGTTTCTTTTGGCGGGAGGATGTTCACCTCAAGGTCACCACCAAAATATCACCCATTGATGATTACCTATCATCATCACCCTAATACATTAATGTCAATTAATTTCTTCAAGACACTTTCTGGTCTATCTTGTCAAGTCCTTTTAAGTAGGGAAAATGCTTGGACGTCTACCAGGGGTCCTTCCCTGCGTCCTTCTATGCTTTAATGCACCTGCTTTTTTCCAGCTACAGCAGTGTGGGCCAGATCTCTTTGAATTTTAAAAATGAAAAAACAGGTGCACTTAAACATAGAGGGACGCTGGGAAGGATCCTTGGTAGACGTCCAAGCATCCCTCTTTAAGTAGCCCAACTCAATGCTCACCGTTTGATCTTCTTCGGCAACCTAGCTAGCTAGCTCAATGAGCAGAACATTCTTTTTTCTGGTCTTTATCAGTTGCTGGTGGGAGTTGATGGAGGTTGTCATCTCTCTCTCTAAATCTCTCGCTTTCTCTTTCTAAAACTTAAATATCTCATTCTTGAGCCATTTTTAGCGCCTCCCTTTTTTCGCGCAAAGCTTTTGCAGCAATCAAGCTCCCACTAAAAAGATAAGGAGAGAGAGAAACCTTGAGAGGGATGGATTGTTAGGGCATGTGTTAGTTTTTGTTTTCGTCTTTGCTTGCGTCCTATTTAACCCTATCTCTTCTCTCTGTTTCCATTCCACATGCCCTTTCCTTTTCCTTTTCTTTTTCCTTTCCTTACCTTCGTTTCTTTTCCATTCCTCGGGATCTGATCTCTCTCTCTCTCTCTCTCTCGACAGCTACTTCTAGTTCAATTCCCGAGGATCACTTTATTCTATCCTATCTTTCTGTGTTTTTTTGTCTGGTTCAGTGGGCTTGTAAAAGTTTTAAAAGAGCGACAAAAGCATCTTCAAAGTCTTTTGGCTTTAAGCTGATAAGTGGATACGAGGTTGGGTTCAATCAGATCCGAGGAGAAGTTATAGATTCAAGAGGGAGTGCAGTGGAAGATTATCAAGGTTGTGTGCTGCCGTGAGCTCCTCCTCCTCCTCCTTCTTATAGCTTTTTATGTGAATATTTTTGAATGATCATTTCATGTGGTAAGACAAAAGAACATAAAAAGCTATAATGTTAGAATTGTATGTATTTTTGTTTTGTTTTGTTTTGTTTTTTTTTCTTTTTATGACGATAACTTCCTCCACGCCAAAGCACTTGTTGTACTCATCCTATTAGGCAAATCCCTCTTAGAATTGTATATGTATCTTCTTTACTATTCAACATTGTGGGTGTTTTCAGCTGGCTTTGGAATGGTTTGCGGTTGATCTTTATGTTTCAGTTTTGAGATATGCTTTCATTGAAGATGGTAGTTTATCCACTCTTAGATTTCTCAACGTTTCTCTAAAATCTCTAGATGAAAATAGCTATATATATAAGGTGAATCCAATTTATTATAGCTTTGAGTTGTTTTGCATTTAGATCTCACTTTATATATTCATGAATTTCATCCTCTAGAATCATGTGATAGTGGTCACAAGAATAATATTGGTTTATTTGCTTCAAATTATCCTGCACCTTGCATATTGAAAAACCATGATGCATAATATTAATCCTGCATGATTATTCATTCTTTGGCTTTTCTGAGTCTGATTTATTAGGTATTTAGACTGAATCAAGGATGTATACCAAATTTTTTCGCATTCAACATCAATCAAGGTGCTACAAAATGTCATCTTATTTTACCAATTTAAAGAAAAGTTTGATCTTTTGTATGATCTACTATAATACCCTTGTTATTTTGTTAATTGACTCTTTATATTTCAGAGGGTATAAAAGTTGATGAAATTTAATTGAATATCTCTACTCCTATCTATCTGAAAGTCAAAATTTTATGTGTGGAATTAAGCTTTCTGCATACATTTATACCCACACACGCATCCGCGCGTGTGTATACATGTATTTGTTATATACATGAATATATATATAGAAAAATTGAACTTCATCTTTATCTAAAGTAGTAATAAAGAAAAAGTAAATCAAGAATTGAAATACAAGAATTTAACAGGGTAGAGTAATATTGTCTACATTCATGAGTAGGAAAAACATATTTCTTTTTTCTCTAATTAATATATATCAAAGAAAAATACAATGTTTTAGTAGGGATATAATGCAAGCCTATCGACATGGGCTTTATTTAATTATGAGAAAAATATTCTTATTGAAAATAGTATTCATAAATAGAAAAAGAATAGAATTCACAATCCTAATGAGCTAGGATCATAGAAGGCTTTACAAAATTAAGAAGAAACTGCTAGGATTTATAATCCTAAAATAATCTAGGATTATAAAAACAGCTATATATTAGTGTTATGCAGATATAGCAATTGTAATAACTGATCCATTATATCTTGACTATTATGTAAATTAAAAAAAATGGTTTGTTTTTATTTTTCCACATATGATTAACCTTTATTCACATTTTTCTTAATAATACTTCTTTTGAATCTGAAGTTATTTAATTTTATATTCTTTCGTCTTTACAATCAACCAAATGTTATATAAGTTATACAACAAATTAAGAGATTGCATTCACATTTCATCATGTTATCCATAGCGAGGTGTAAGAGAAACTTTCTTTTGCATAGTATAGTAAAACTTCTATCAACAAAACAAGTTTCAATAAGCTTCCATGCTATAATTATGGGACTCCGATTGACGTACTTTTCTTTTCTATTTCTTTTTTCTTTCTTTTTTCTTTTTTCTTTTTTTTTTTTGTTTCTGTTTTTTTATTTTTTTTTATTTTTAATCAAGTGAACTATATTATGAACGCACGGTGATTTAGACAAAACTACATAGTTATGTGCAAAATGCATGATTTATGACATGTTCGAAGAGAAATTTGTCATCAATGATTTGTTTTGGTGTGAAAGAAGATGAATTTGGATTGATATGTGATAAATAATTACAATTATGGTGTTCTTTCTATAGAGAAAAAAAAATTTTTAATTTTTTTTTTTAGTTAGTCTTTAGACCTAGACCTAAAAAGATGTTGCAATCCAGAATGAAATTGTCAAAGGAGGTACATGACAAGAATGAAGATAGTTTCTTAGTTTCAAAGCAACATGGAGTTAAACTTTTCTCCCCATATATATAACTAGACTACTTGTCTTCGAATCAGATCGTCTATTTTCATCGATCATATCTAAATTCTAATTATACTAGTCCCATGTTCTCTTTTGTTTTTTGTCTGTTCTGTTTTTTTAATGACTTGAAATCCCTTGTTTGGCTTAGATGATGTAGATCACCAAGAACTACAAGCTTCTATATATTTTATTTCCGTATGACAAAAATATAGAGAACATTTGACATGATTCATAGTGTTTATGGTGACAGATTAAGAATCCTTGAAGAACTCATCCAGAATACAAGCCTACTATGATCGAGGCTGACATTTTTTGAAAAATATTTTTCATTTGTTCCTTCAAAAGCAACTGGTCAAGTTAGATTTTAGCCTCATAGCATTTCTCCCGTATAATATTAATAGGCAGTTTTCTTTGCAATCTGTTTGTAGATTGTGAAATAAGAGATAAAAATTGAGAGGATGTATCTTAATTATAAGTAGTTTGCATTTGTTGGTCTGATTTTGATGAAATAATTGGGTGGATGCTGGTACCTTTTCAAAAGTATTTCGATTAATGTTATTGATCACTTGATATAATGACTCGTTAATTCTTGATCACTATCGGATGTGAAGAAATTTAACCTTTTTTGCTGGCATGTGGAATGACATAAATCATGTTTCTGCCATCATGATATTATTTCTTTACTTGCTAAATTAGGTCCCATGGGGCACTACATGCCAAAAGAAACACAAGGAAGTCCAATGTGTGATCACACTGTAGCAATATGATCTATTTCCTCAATATATATTCACATATCATGAACTATATATGTTATCCGATGTACTAAGATAGTTTAGAGAATGATTTTTATCATTTCTCTTTCTCCAATGCATCTATGTTTTATATATGTCTTTTTCTTGTTAGATACATTTGGATTACACTGAAGTTAGGAATTTGATAAGGATGATGAAGATTAGATTATCCTAAATTTAGGGATTTGATGATGATGTGATGCGATTTAATCACCCTAAATTAAGGGATTTGATAATAATTATATTAGATTCAAATCGTATGCAAATTCTATAAATAGTCTTTTGTATTGTAAAATCATCAATTCAATAAGAGCGTAATGTAACCTTTTAGAGTTTTAATCTGTGGATCTAGGTCATAGGCCAAACCACTTAAAATCTTTGTTTCTATTTTATTATTCCATTGTTTTTCTTTACTTTTCTTTGGCATTACATTTTCTTTCATTCCTCTCACAATCTCAGTGAAATTTTATAAGTTGAGTGCAATCTTAGTTAGCTATATATATAGTAGTACTCCAGGGTTTAGCATATTATAGTTAAGCATGCAACAACATTCATTACTGATCTGATGTTTGTACGAAGAAGTTTAATTTCTAACTTTGGAACTGACCACATTGATCATAATAGTCTTTCCACTTTTACATTCTTTTTCATACCATAGATGGGTCGTTTAGCTGATGATGATATCTTAAAAAGTGCAGGTTTCAAGTTCTTGGGTGAATATGAATACCTTTTCACATGTTCCCCCAGGCTTTAGATTCCATCCGACAGATGAAGAACTTGTTGATTATTACCTCAGAAAAAAGATTGCTTGTAAAAGGATTGATCTAGATGTCATCAAAGATGTTGATCTTTACAAAATTGAACCGTGGGATCTTCAAGGTATTGCCGTACGTTATATCCTCTAATTTTGGAGCTAAAAGTTTGAAAAATGAAAATGAATATAGTTTAGATTATGGTATATGTATATATTAACCTTGTTTGGTAATTTGGATAGAATTGTGCAAAATAGGAAGTGAAGAGCAGAATGACTGGTATTTCTTTAGCCATAAAGATAAGAAGTATCCAACTGGAACTCGCACTAATAGAGCTACAAAAGCAGGATTCTGGAAAGCTACTGGAAGAGACAAGGCTATTTATTCTAGGCATAGCCTGATTGGCATGAGAAAGACTTTAGTTTTTTATAAAGGACGAGCCCCTAATGGACAAAAGTCAGATTGGATCATGCATGAGTATCGACTAGAGACAAATGATCAAATTAATGGAACTCCCCAGGCAAGTCATACTTCAATTAAATTTACCTTTTTTTTTTTTGCTAATGAATTAAAGTTACCTTTTTGATCTTTACATCTGTTAGAATATTTGATATTATTTTCTAGGGTGATTTATTTCCTTATGTATTCTAGGGTTTAGTCTATGGTTTCTTGCCCACTATTCATTCTCTGCCTATAAATAGAGAGCTATGTAACATGGTTTAATATACTCAATATACAAAATGTAGTCAATACATTTCTCCCCACTCCCGGTCTTTCTCTATCTCCTTTGTCTTTTTTATTATTCTTCAATATATTTAACAAAGTATCAAAGTCACTTTTCAGTGGCTTTCAACAAACGTCCATGACGTTTCTTACTGTTCCCTTCTGACGATGTTACTGTTTTGGTCATCCTCACACCATCACGCGACTCCACTTGCACTGTCAATCTCTTCTCAACCTTCCTTGGAACAAATTTCTTGGAATCTAAAACTAGAATCCGGTTTATAAAGTACAAATCAACTGATATGTGGAAGACCCGTCACCACAAACCACCGCACGCGCCTCCACGTGCCATTGGCAAAATACCCACACGCCATATGCGTCGCCACCATGACTGTTTTCGGCCAAACAACCACAAACAGTGGTTATTCAACCCTAGATCAGTGGATTTGTGCAATTTTCTGCTCGATCTAGATGTGCACACACCCTCATGTGCCTCTTGAAGAATTTGTAGGTCCTCCATGCGCCGCCATCTCTCCACACACCTACACGTGCTAGAAGGGCTTTTGCGCGTCATATACACATGCTCACATGCGGCTCTCCAACTCACACGCGTCTCATGGTTTCAACCCAACTAGCTTTTGAAATTGGTTTAGATCCTTACAATGGGTTCTCTGTTGATTCATTTTGGTTTAAGAGTAGTCACTACAGGTTCAACCTAGTTCGGAGGATTTCAAAATCGGTTCAAATCGGTTCTAGGGAAAGGGTTCAACCCGGCCAGGTCAGCAAGCAAGCTGGGTCAACCCATACATGAGCCCAAATCCATTTCAATGACCCAAAACCGTTCTTCACCTTAAGTTTGAGGAGATGTTAGAATTTCTAGGTTGATTTATTTTCTTATGTATTCTAGGGTTTAGTTTAGGGTTTCTTGCTCACTACTCATTTTCTCTCTATAAATAGAGAGCTATATAGCATGGTTTACTATACTCAAAATACAAGATGTATCCTTAAATCTCTCTTCTCTTCCGGTCTTTCTCTACCTCCTTTTTCTCCTTTATAATTCTTCAATATATTTAACATAGTGGAAATTAATTTGTTTTAATTAATTTATCTAATTAATTACTGTGATTTGCAGCAGGAAGAAGGATGGGTTGTATGCAGGGTGTTCAAGAAGCGAATGACAGCAGTGCGGAAAGTTGGGGAGTATGAGTCAGCATGTTGGTACGATGAGCAAGTCTCGTTCATGCCGGAGATTGACTCCCCAGGGCCTTTTACATCCTACGGTGGCGCCCAACACCACTATCACTGCAAGCAAGAGCCTGATCAGTTTCATCATCATCATCATCCTAATAATTTCCTCCAACTCCCTCAATTAGAAAGCCCCAAAATTCCTCACTCAGTGGTCCCATATGGAAGCGGCGCTTTGCAGTCCTCAACCCTTACGCAAGAAGATCACATCAACTCCTTTTACAGCAGCAACGAGCAAGCGGTGGATCAAGTCACTGACTGGCGAGTTCTTGACAAATTCGTTGCATCTCAGCTTAGCCATGGTGATGATCATCATCAAGATCCTTCCAAGGCGAGTACTGCAGCTGTTTTTAATGTGGCGGAACACATTAATATGTTATCCAATGTCGACTCCAAAAGGCAAGAAATTACAGAGGAATTTGGATCAACATCCGCCAGCTTTAACTGTGCAAGTGAAAAAATATACTATGATCATAATTAGATATATATATATGATGCATACTAATCATAGTTTCTGTACATAATAAAACTGAAATGGTCTTGCTTTAGCTATTGGACTTAATTTGGTTCCCTTTGGGCAACTAGGTAGACCAAATATACCTACGAAAAATAAACTAGTATTATATTATGTGAACTCATGGAATTTGCCTCTTTATTACAGCTTAATTTGCTTTTGAAAAGTTTTCTCATGTAACGTACCCTTGCTCTAATTACATTTGTTCTACTTCTACTTGTACATGAACAAGCACTAAACAAGGAATTTTAGTTTTTAGTTTTCTGAACAATTTCTATTGCGAGTGCACTTGTGATTTGTGGGTTTTCTGTCCCACATTGCTAAGATGTAAGAAGAGTGAGTGGTTTATATATATATAGCATAGTTGGACCCAAACTCATAGATCTAGAGTTAAGATTTTGGATTAAGTGGTGTTTCAACATAGACTCAATAAAAAACTGCCATTGATTCTTTCCCTAACAATTGGTATCAAAGTCATGACTGTCTCCCCCCACCCCTTTTGCTGGTGAGCAACTATCTATACTGTAAATAAAAATTAATTATTAGCATTTGCTGACTTGTGTCAAATATATGCAAGTCCTCCTCAATGCCCGGTCATTCTTTGTATTATATTAGAGGTAGAAAAAGAGGCAGATTGCGTACTTGAGACAAACTGAGGAACCATATATGTCATCCACTAAATTCCAGTAATTAATTGAAGACAGTTTCTGTAGCAACACCCTATCAAAAAATAACCATGTCTTGCCCGGCAAAACGTACAGTTGAAGCATACGTATATATATATATATATATATTAGTGTTCAAAACTTCCCTTGCATAGATGTTCTGAAACATGTCGTAAAAAGATAGCAATATGGCTGCGCGAATGCTCTCCTACCGAGGATAGGATATGCATGCACTCGATCCATGCGTGAAATTAAGGAGGTACTGTCTATGAAGAAGAGTAGTGAGCACAGAATGAAGATGATATTACATATGGGTGCTATGCAAGAGATAGGCATTCAATAGACTGTAGAGCCAACCAACTTAATCATTGAAGATAGAAGCTAGCTGTCGAAATAAATGTTCACTATGACTTACAGGAAAACAAATCATGTTGCAAGTAACCTTAACATTCCGTTTGTCATTCACAAAGATATACCTGCAAATAACCAAAACATACATGTGAATTATTGAATCATTTTTTAAATCAATCATATAATAGAGAAAGAACGCCAAATTCCACTAGACAGTCTCCCTACCTTTTATCGGAATACAATTATACAAAGCTCTGTGTGAAAAATGAAGCCAGAAGGTATCGAGGAAAATAGTGGTACTCACAGCTTACGAATATATATAGAATCACCCACCTGAGCGTAATTTCCAGCTGGTTGAGCTAGAATTCGATGGGTACTGGAAGATATATACTTTGTGCAGTTGACCGCCTCAAGTATGTTTCAAAACTTCACCTGGCCGGCTTTAAATACCAACAATGTCTTAGGATATTTGTTTGGTTGCTTCATGCTTGGATAGGATTTTCATGTCTTTTAAGCAATGAAAGTTTCGTAAGAGACATCAACTCTTTATTGGAGAGAGAGAGCACGCCTGAACTAGAGGACCCCTCGTGGAAAAAACTCTTTAATTCTCATTAGGGTTTCGTCCACAATGTTTGCATGCGGATAAATGGCATAACAAAGATGGTTTTCATTTTCTGTCACGCATATGCGAGGAGAGAAAGCAAAGCCTCAAACAATAGCACGCAGACCCATGCGCATGCATTAATCGCACTCAGTGCCTCACTGAATTATTAGGGTTTATTAAAAATATTGTTTGGAGACTAAGTAAGCTAACATTATTATTAGTTACCATATATATGTGAAACAAGTGCATGTGAGAGGCAACGTTATTCATGTGCTTCCTTGGCTCCCTATATCCCAAACCTCCGCAGTTTCCGGAGTACTCCCTGAGAATTAAGAACGAGATGGCAGTTCAATTTGCCTTGAGATGCAAGGTGTTAGCAAAACTAGGCATCACTCACAAAGAGGACAAGGGGAAGAAAGAGACTTGACAGGCTAAGAGGGAGCATTCCCTGATTGGAAATGCTTGGGTGATACCATAAAGGAGACAGCTAATTCTTTTGCTCATTGATTGATGTTTCATTCTTTGTCGTTTGAGTGCCGAGTTGGTCCACTTTTACAAAAAGGAGAAAGGTAAAGACTACGCAACTTGTTTCTTCAACTGATGGTTTCAAACATGACTTGGGAGTCGGGATACCCTTGTCCACGACTTCTTTAATTTGTGTGCTTTCATGACACTCCTCAACTTGCAAAAGCCGCTGCCTCTTATGATCATATCCCACTCAAATCATTTCCTCATATTTTTTCTGTTCGTTGACCTTCACTTGCAAACTTAATAGAATTGAGAGAACTTGAAATCATGCTTTATTGTTTACATACAAGTGTTGAAATAGATAAGAAGGAAACTGAAGCTCCTGTATCCATGGAGTTTGTTCTATCTACAATGTTGAGTATAAATTTGAATATAGAGAATCTAATCTAATCCAAATAAATATTCAAAATAGAGTTTGAAAATTAATCTATTGTCGCGCTGCAGCAGCTAGACTCTATTTCAACTTCTACTCTATAGCTGATGTGGAGGTATGCTTGCTACAAAGCTGGGAGAACCGAATTGTTGAAAGACTTTTAGTGAAGACATTCGCAATTTGATCAACGAGGAGATACTTGGGGACAAAATCCTTATTTAGAACCTTTTCCCCAATAAAATCATAATCTACTCCCACATGTTTTGATTCTAGCATTGAACACCGCCAGGTTAGAAGTCAAAGCCAAGATTATCACACCAAACAATACGAGAAACACTACTAAAAAAAAGGGTTAAGAGTCAGTTTTATTCTTTGGAAAAAAATGACTAGAATTAATTCGGTTCAGGTCGGTTTGTCCAAAACCAACTGGAAAATACAATTCACGTTGGTTTCCACAAAACCGATGTGAATAATTTTTTTTTTTTTTAAATGTCGTTTAGTAGTAAGCGACTCAAATTGGGATGTCAAAACGAGATTGCTTTAAAGTAAATGATAGAAAACCATAAATTTTTAACGTCCCTTAAAGCAACCGATGCCTTTAAATTTTTAAATAATTTTTGTTAACGACGGTACCATAAAATTTAACGTCGGTTTAATTAAAACCGACGTTAAATAAGACTTACAAGAGTCTCTCACTCTCTCCCTCTCTCCCTCTCTCTGATCTCTCTCACTCTCACACACTCCACCGGCGCCTCCCTCTCACCTCCACGCCTCCACCATAGTAAGTATCTCTCCCCTCCCTTTCAAAGTGTCTCTCTCTCTCTCACTCTCATTCTCTCTCTCTAGATTTCTGTCTCCTTCGATCTCTCAAATTAATTTGCGGTTCTCTCCCAGAAGCGGCTCGGCCTCCATCCAACCGGATTCTCCACGCTAAATCACCCAGCCACCATCGTCGTGGGTTTGGGTTCCATTTTATGTTGCTTTTTTTTTACTCTGTTTGTTTGCTGAGAAAATGTGGGAAAAGAAAGGTTTATAGCTGAGAAAATGTTTTTAGATCTCCTTGTTTGTTTAACGTTTTGCTACTAACTTGTTTGTTTTATATAAATGGTAAATGTTTTCGGTTTGTATTTTAGTTTCTCAGTTTCTGCAACTAGTTTTGAAGTACATTTACTCGAGATTTGCTGTTGATTTTTGATATACTACAGAACCTTGCTGGAAAAGAAAATAAAAAAGGTGCCAAAAGAATAGTTAATTAACTGAGATCAAATGCTTGTTGTCATGACACAATAACAAATTTAATTATCTAAGATTAAAAAAAAAAACAACTCACCTTGCATAATGCCCAGTCCGCTGAATCAAAGAATGCACGTTGATCATGATCCTGCAGCCATAGAAGAAAAACAATAGTAATTTTAGAAAAAATTTCGGTAAAATGTGATAGAATTACAATATATGGTGGATACTAGCTTGGAGTGTTAATTTACGTTTGAAATCAAAGGCTCTTTCTTTGGCACTAGTCCACCGTACTTCTTCCCTGTGGATGTTGCCTGTGATCATAATACACCCCAAAAGTGTTCCATGATTAGAAGGCATTTAGACATATTGTACAATTAGTTTTTAATGGTTAATTTATGGTCATAAGCAAAGGAATGATAGAAGAATAATGTGGATTTAAAAGAAGCCCGCACCAGTCATGTTTAAACATATTGTACAATTTATTTGTAAATTTCAATGGAGTCTACTTGTTATTATGCACGTGGAGTAAAAACAAGGTTTGCCAATGAACTTTCTTTGCATACTTTGAATTGTTCCACTGATTGCATTACACACGAAAGCTGACTTGACTAAGATTTACTCAAGATTCTAAAAACACACATTCTGATCTTGTTATAGTTGGGCTCATAACAAGTAATTTATGGTCTTGAATTAATGCCAAATTTTAGGTAATTTATAGTAATTACTTCATCCTTTCAAAAACAGTAGTAGTGTAAATAAATGTAATAGTGTGAACCTCCACTAGACCTCACTACAAGAATTTTTGTCTTTAGCGACGACAAAAAGTTGTCGCTAAAAGTCTTAAAGTCATCACAAATGACTTTTAGCAACGATAGTCCATTCCTACTAAGTTGTTTTTGCTTCGTCATGAAATGTTATTCGCGACAATTTTTATGTCTTCACTGAAATTTTCTATCAATGACGACTCTTTATTGTTACAAATAACATTAAAAATTGTCAAGAAAATATAAGGATATGTTGTTGCGGATAACAAGTCATCCACAACGACTTAAGTAGTCATCGCGAATAACAAATCATCTGCAAGAACTTATAAGTCGTTGTGAATAGCTTTATTATTTTTTTACATTTTGAAAGAAATAAAAATTTATTTATATTATTATCAATTGTAAATAATTTTGACATGAGTAGTCACCCAATAGAGAATTGTTGCAGAAGGAACACAAAGACCAATTCTGTGACTGGTACATGTCACACGTAAAAATACTCTTCCTCTTAATAATTTAAGGACTCTAAATTTCAATTTAAATCATCTTCTTAATAAGTTGTCCAAATCACAGGTGTGGATCTTGGATGAGACATGTAGAAATGAATTGTGTGAGAAACTTGTATGGCATATGTAACGCCCCGACAAAATCATTTAACTTGTAAATGACTTATTGGTACGCCTCCCAACCTTAACCCCTCCAAAGTTAAAACTTATAGAACATACACTTTTATTATAAATAAATGAGAGCCAATAGCAGAAGACTTGTCACTTATAAAAGATAAAAATAGCAACTAATACCCACAATAGAAGAATACCAGAATAACAAAATAAAGCATAACCATAATATTATAGATAATCATAAATTCTGATGTCTCCAAAATAAGGTCATAAGACCATTAATCGAAATAACATAAAGATTACATTTTAAGGTACTAACATATCATCCAATACAAAACTAATTAGACTACAGCTCGATATACATTTTGTAAATTATGTCAACATGTCACTGTCGCGATCTCCTCCACCAAACCAAATACAAGCGAGCCAAACCGGTTCCACTCCAACCTCACCAGGTATATTCCATAAACAGCCGTCATCGGTATTAGTTAACAATTCGCATAAGAGTATAAATGGAAAAGATATAAGAGTAAGTTAACGACTTAGAGAGTAATAATACACATGTTATACATAATATTATTTGTAAACTCAGTTGATAAACACAAGCATTTTCGTTCTCAGTTTATAGCATAAAATATGTCATGATGCAATATATTTATAATTTATGATGTAATCAGGAACATGTGATATGTTAACAATATGGTCAATTTGAGACATTACCCCCGCTTAATAGGGTTAGCGCGTCCGAAAGGACATCTGGTACAATTCTCAGTGCTCCGATCATTGCACAATTACTGTCTTACACTAACAGTCTGACCTCGGGTGGCCCATACTAACTAGCTAAGCCGTAACTAATAACCCACTCAATGAATGGTGCGCTGCCACAAACTAAACCATTGGATCCAAAGCCCTCTCAATAACATAAACTCTTTTTTACCATAGAATCAACCCATAATAATGGTAAGCCTATGGCCATTCTTCCATTACGAGACAGTGCAACCATGTCGTACGATGCATATTAATCTTTGTGTCTTTTATATGCATGCTCTCACAACTCATCATTTCATTATCTTTCTTAGTCACGATCATTTTCACAAATGGAGTTCACATTTGAGAATAAATAAGCATTTCATGAGAGTTGTAAACATGCATGTTTTATACATTAAAATAGTCAGGTTATATATAAAAGTATAACAATAATAAGTATCCATGTGAGTTTTTACTCACTTATATCGTACGAACCCACCAAATATTCTTCCACGAAATCTCCAACTTTCGAATATGAGAAACGATCTAACCGTTAGTCTTATGTCTTGAGATAAACAAGTATTAGGCTTCTAATAACCCAAAAGAACATTTTGTCCGAGCATCAAACATTTGATGAAGAACATCGAACGTTTGATAAAGAACATCAAACGTTTGATGAAGTCTAGAAACTCATTCTGGACTACATCTCAGTCCTTTATGATTTATAACTCCTCCTAAGGTCTCTTAAAGGTCTACCCAGAGAAAATGAATGGTCTCAGACTCTAAAAATAAGGTTTTGAGATGACAACCCCTAAAACTACCTCAAAACATCCATAACTCTTATAAACCAACTATAACTCCAAAATGATCAATCTTAAGCTAGATAACAAACAACTAGGTCATAACAACAACTAAACATGATAATAGTAAGCAAATAACAACAAGGAAACAAACTAGGTAAGGATGGATACCTTCTCAAGCCAAACTCCTTCCTTCTTCTCCAAACACTCTTCCTCACATACGCACAAGGCTCTGGTGAATCAAAAATGCGAATGAATAGTGCTAAAGGGAGTTAGGGGGTGTATTTATAGAGCTAGAACGTCTAGATAAAAACTGCTGGATTTTTAGTTGCGTTGAAAATTTGATATACTATTATTCAATAGTCCTATGGTTTCTATTAAACGTTTGATAAAAGCTTCAAACGTCTGATAAAATACATTGAACGTTTGATAGAATCATCATATGTTTGATACTGTCTGACATTGACTTTGATAAAAGGTTTTCATGTGATCAATGCATTGGAACATGTATCGAACGTTTGATCCTTACCATCTGTTATATCTATGATATGATTATAGGATTTTATGTGGTTAATGAGAACCCTACATGCATTTCATGCTTGAGTTTTGAAATATGAAGGTACAATGGATTTAAGTTTCAGTAAAATTTGGCTAAGTTTGGAAAATGACGTTTCGCCAAATTGAGAATCCTTGAATATAATTTACCGTTTTTTGTTTCTTATGCATTGAATAGCATAATGTGGTTTTATGAGATTTTATTATGAGGTTTACATAGAGTTTTATGATAGGTCATTTTTGAGTTGAGCCACAAAATTATTATTTTGCACTAAAACTGGATTTTCATATTCTGATTTATTTGGAATTTGATTTTCTAGTATTTTTATTTGAATCCAAACATAGGGTATTTCCTTCTTTACATTATAAATTTAAAGTAAAAGAAATTAAAATTAAAGTAAAATTTTAGAGTCAGTTCAGTGTGCCCGTTCAACCGGACAAGCCACAGAACCACCCGTTCCAATGGCTGTTCTAATAGGCGTTCGACTGGGTCATTTCAAAAATTAAATTGGAGCCACAGAGACATCCGTTTCAATTTCCATTCCAATAAGCGTTCAAACGGTTTGCATGTGTCCGTTCGACCGGCCTATTTATCCGTTCGACCAGCTTGCTCCATCACATGAAATTGAACCATTCTATGAGAGGGCGATCGACCGGCCTATTTTCCCGTTCAACCGGCTGTGTCAGCTTTTGGACTATATATAATTGAAACACGAAATTTCAGTTTCAATTTCCATTTTTATCACTTGCAACAACCGAAGCTCCCTTCTCTCTTATAGGCTTTCACCTAAACTCTTAGATGATGATCTTTTGAGTGTTCCATTGTATAATCCAACACTAGCAATGTCCCTCGGTGTTAGATCATCATTCTAACCAATCATTTGAGGTAAATTCTCAAATTTGAGTTTATCCACTTTTGATTAAGCTAATCGGAATGCATGTTGCTTAATCATGTTGTGTTGTTATAGGATTTGATATATTTGTGAAGTTTTAATGTTGAATCAAAGTTCCATCGATCAGGCTTCGTATATTTGTGGTAAGCGTTTTAGTTCAACTATGTTTTGTGTAATTCTGCATATATCCATAGTGAACTGCTAAGAGAATGGCTTTCATAACTTGTGGGTCGGTGATTCGAGTCTCCTCTAGTTATGGGTAATTATTGGGGCTAATGCTTATGATGTTGTTAAGCACTTGTTGATTAGGTTTTGAGTTATAAATTATGTCTAACATTTGTATGCAATGTGATATTGCAGTTTTTTGTGGTTTAGAGGTTGTGTTGGTGTCCAATAAGCATAAAAGAATTGAGGTAAGTAATTTTTACTCACTGATGGTGAAATACGTTTTATGTTTTCAAAGAATTTTATAAATGATTTTAGATGTTTTAAAAATACCAAATAAGTTGAGAAATAATATAATTTTAATGCTTTTAAAGATTATTTAAAGCTATGGAAAGGTCGAGCCATTCATATGTTGTTTGAGAATGATTTATTATTACTTGATACTTTCAATGTTTTATGAAATATTTGATGAGATATGATTGATAGTATTGTTGTAATTTTGAAAGTGTTAAGATATGAAAGAGATACAATGATTATTGATTACTTTGTTACTTTGAGATTTTGAGCTTACGATGAATGAGAATTGATTTAATTTCAGTTGTTGAGACATGATTGTTGAGATTTGTAAGTGCATTAACATAAGCATATACATTGATGTATGAGCATGAACATAGGCTAATGCTCAAGAGATAAAAAAGAGAGTTGGGCCCATAAGATGAAAGTAAAGAAGAGGGTTGGGCCCATTATGATGAAAGTTATCAAAGGTGCTAAGGCTGGGCCCGTTATGCGCGAAGCTAGGGAGTTGTCCCTGAGGCCGGTGTGTGCAGTTGCTCGGGCTGAGTCCGTTAAGCATGCTGTATACATTACATAAGTAAAGAAAAGTAGAAGATTAAAGCATGCATTGCATTGTTCTTGATGATTTATATGTATTGGTATGCATAAGATTCTCAATGGAAAAGAACTTATGTATATGTTTACAGCTGGATTGTATATGATGTTTTATGAATTTTTATTATGTACAAGATAAGCATTAGATGGTTTATATGTATATGTATCCAAACATATTTTGGAGCATATGCATACATTCACAGTTATATATAATGATTCAAAATGCTTTATGAATGTGTTTTTTACTTCATCAGCTACACTGAGTTTGAAAAATAAAAGAATTATATTTCTATAAAGTGAGTGGCTGATATTGTAAACGATTACATAAATAAAAGTTTGGCTCATTACGAAAACTCTCGGGGGAGTCTTCATTTTTTATGAACTGTTGACTCAACCTTTCTTCTTTCCTTCCCCTATGTAATCATGGATGATCTCTATGATTACATAGATGATGCTATTGTTGCAAATACAGCAGATCTTGATGAAGATCTAGTGGCTGCTTACTTGGGATATCATGTCTGAGGGCGATGGAAACCGGAGGTTTCTACTTACAGTTTTATTGATCTAAAACTGAGGCATTACAACTTGAACATTCACAACTAATTGCTACTCAAATAAAACACATACAAATTCGAGCATGTTAACAAACAAAACCAGCCACACATACAAAGGAAAAAAAAAAAAAAAAAAAAAACAAAAAGAACAAAAAACCTCTCTTTGAAAGAAATTATTTCCGTCTTTAAGGAAAAAGACAACCTAAATGACCCTTTTGAAAAAGAGGACTCATTTGAATTGAAGATACCAATTACAATTTATGTACTTGACGAATTGGCTTTGAGGACTAAGAGAAACTGATTAGACCAGGGAATGTCTTTAAGATTGGAAGGAAAACCTCAAAAAAATTTGAACTTTCCTCTCGAGTTTCTGCTGCAGTTCCTAAAACAAAGCTAACTCCTTGCGATTCTTGGAACTTTCGACTATGTTCTTCCTCGGTTTGCTTTTAGATGGAGGAGAAGAGATGGGGATTGGAGGCGATGAGTGGCTAGAGGCAAGGAGAAGAGATGAGTGACTGCAAGTGATGAGGCTCATAACATTTTAGAGTATTTAGGACTTTTGAATCCTTTCACGTGGATTGATGATGTGGCTATTGTTTTGTCTTTGATTTAAATCGATGGCGTTTTTTTATGAATTTAAGAAGAAAAAAAAAAAAGGACAAAAGAGCTTCTTGTTTTTTTCTCAAAGATTGAGAGTTTGGAGAGAGAGAGCTCCAACCAATGAAGCTCCTCAATTTTTTTGGTCAACAAAGTACTGACATAAAGACAAAATATCATGTCAATCTTTCACTGATCCTGACCCCTTCACCCCAACACAAAAGCTAGCATCCCCTCAAGTTTTTTTTATTTCTTTAACACCAGCGGCTCAACCACGTTGATTCCACATCATTTGGTAAGGTTCCCTCAGTAAAACTTTAAGAACCAGTAGTATTTCTCCCGTATAAATTGAGTAAATCAATCAATTTCACCTCTTGTTAACATGTAAGAGCCATCACACATTGTGTATTGGATGGATCTACCCTACCATAATCCTCTTTAGAACTTGTTTTGAGTTGTTGGAAAGGTGTAAACAATAACAAAATTACCGCCTTAGTTTTTGTTTTTTTAATATATATTTTATATCTAATTTTGTAATATTTTTTATTGTAAGTGACACGTATCACATTAACAAATTTTTTCTATTTTTTAACTGTATGAACTAATTTTTTGATTTATCAATTTATTTTTGCTTATTCTAGCTAGAGAATATTATAAGTAAAAGACCTTGATGGCTGGTGTAACGACCTAGGGAAAAGCGCTAGCCACATCTGCGCTATCACCC